>JAVDOI010000362.1:15000-42500 GCA_032191485.1 Leptoclinus maculatus
CAGCGATGGTGTTGCTGACTCCTGCTTTAATAACTATTTCTGCCATCAGACACAGGTGGCTTAACATGGGTTACTATGAAAAACATGTTGGGGGGAAGCTGAAAGGATAAAGCTGGCAATGGTCTTTTATTTTTGTTATTGTCAACAAAACCCATGAAAACACCAAAACCAAAAATGTGTTTGTACAGTATGTCTCTCAGTACTTTCTGACTTCCTGTCCATGGCTCTCAGATCAAACTCCATTGGTTCCTAAGTAACTCTACTAAAACTTATGCGCCAAATCAAATATGGACCGGTGGAGGCTAGATGGAAACAGATGATCCGCTGTGGCAACCGCTAAAGGGAACAGATGAAAGAAGAAGAAAAAGAAGACATTCAAGTAAAAGATCTGAGTACTTCTTCCACCACTGGTAAACATTAAGTTGATCTCTCTGCCATCAGTCTGAGGTGCTCCCAGTGTCCACTGGGACGAAACCTCACATGATGGAGCACAAATAACAAAGGGAGGCTAAACTCTCTTTTCAACTCTCTGCCTCATCTACACAAACTCATTAGGACACATAGGAGCTAAATCAGGAAGCAAATTGGTCTCTCAACAATCATTTTCTTTATGCCTGGCAAGCCGTGTTCTCTTGGAGGAGACAATCAGTGTCAGTCGACAGTGCAGAGACACAGAATGGCTTGTTAGAATTCCCCGACCCAAAGACGAACTCTTTCTGTGGTCACAGAACTGCTCTGAGAGCTCGGAGCTCGGAGGGGGTGTGAGTATGTGACTCAAGACGTGGATCGAGAAAAGTCTGAAAGCTTCTCTCTCCCCAGGATGTTTGTCCAGTTTAGTTCACCTCATTTTAGCACCTACGTTTTAATATTTATTATTGATTTAGTCTATTCTTGCGTCAACGTGACGAGAAAAGATGTTAAATATCTCATTGTTATTCCTCCATATTCTCTTCTTTGTCTCTGCTATTGTTAGTGCTCTTTCGTGCTCTTTTCTGCTTTCCTTTTTGTCTGTTTCTGTTTGTTTAATGTTTTATTATAATGCAGAGTGCTTTGAATTGTATTTGTATTAATCATGCAAAACAAATACACTTGAAATAAGGTTGATCAGCCTATATTGTTCAAAGTGTTTTTCTTCAAACTGTTTCCAAAAACATCAAGGTTGTCTTATATTTGGTACAATACAGAGTCCTGTGTGAAGCTATTACGCACTGGTTTCTCTGTTTCTGTGGGGATTATTGTGGTGCTACCATCAGAGAGAATTTAACTTTGATCTAAATGATCGAATGATTGAACTTCCTTCTTTAATCAGAGCTGAAGTCACTCAGCCTTTTGTTGATTGGTTGAAAACAACCCTGTGACATCACAGTCTTTCCACAACTTCATCCTCCACGAGGGCTGGGTATCGGTACTCGATACCTTTAAGGTATCAACCAAAATAACCCAGTACCAAGTAGAATCGAAACTTCTCCAATCAAACGATACGCGCTTTCGATCCTTTTTGTACCCAGATCTAGAAAGAAAAACTGCAAAACTGTGATTGCAAGGCCCACGGATGTAAGTCAGCACACGTCCTCATCATTTTCTTATCAGCAAACGACAATTGGCCCACTAACAGCCCCACGTATGGAGTCGCCGCATCAACAACCTCATCAGTGCCCGTCATGTCCCAGCCTTAACGCCGGGACGGGTCTTCACAACACCTGCTTCAAGTGCCTCGGCAGGGGCCATGCAGAGAGTAGTGTTCAGCAGCCACCTGCTGCTCAAGCGCTGCCCAAGATTCGATGCCAGCAACGGTGGGATCATTTCCGATGTTGCAATATGCAAATCCGCTATAATCAGAGTGGGCAGGAACTTAAGATCGACGCGGTTAAGGTCCCCATCCCAGCCGCCACTGCGTCCGGTCTTCCCTGCTGATACAACGTCCTCGTCTGCAGATTACGCTGATGATGACGACAATATCTCATTGGTGTGAAGTACATCAGCCTACCGCAGAAGCCCAACGCTTCAGCATTTATAGACATCTGGCAGTGTGTCAAGTCGTCCTGGCCGCAGACAATGAAGATGAGAGCCCCGGTTGCAGGTCTGGTGGATTTTCTCAGGGTGCAAGGTTGAACAGAGACAACTTATCTCCCAAGGAAGGACTGGGATGATTTCCTGTGAGCCCAGGTCGTCACGGATTGGCTCTTCGGCTGGTAGTAGATTATTACCAACGGAGTCCAGTAGAGGGCTCCGTTTGCCCTTAAAGAGCTAGGGTTACAATATCGTAACCTTCACTGCTTTTTTCCTCACCTAGTAAAATATCAGTCCAGAGTTATAATATTGGCAGGATGCTATAAGCATCTACTTACATTATCAGGAACAGATGCTAATAGTACCTGTGAGCTCACTGTATCACGAGTCACTCTGGATAAGAGCATCCGCTGAATGACTACCATGTGAAAGCGGATGTGAAATCAGAGCATGAATAGGTTGCAAAAGGAGGAAGCAGCAGAGGAAGAAAAGTGAGGGCCGGGCTGCGTGTTAGCTCTGTATTCTGAGTGATTTTGCTATTGAATTCTGTTCTAAAGACGGTTTTTAGTCCCGAGGCTGCGGCCAAATAGCGCCTCAGTCAGGGAATCACAGCTGTGCATGTGAGTCCGCTGCAGTCGGTCCTTAGGTGCATACAAGCCTATCTTCTGTTTGTGGTTGTGTCCATTTTTGTTTCTCTTTGAGTGCATCTGTGGGGCCACACTGCAGCACTACCTCACCTCCCTCCATTGCCTCTGTTTTTAGCTCTCACTTTTCCCAACTTCTCTTCCATCTCCAGTTATTTGCACATATATAACTGTCCAGATATAGACCACCATAGAGACAAATGATCACTTAGCAGGAACAGACTGTAACAGACTCCATTACCTACCTGCCTGTTCTGACCTGTCTGAGAGAGACGAGTAATTAAACAGGTTGGAGGTTGTGACTGATCTCTAATCGAGGGGTCCATTCCCATTTACCTGCTCAAATAGCTGCAGAAACCCAGTTCTAAAACATGCACTCTGTACACAAACAACGGGGACACATAGTGTATACTAGTGGTGTAACGGATCGTAATCCCTTCACTTCACACCTGGATTCACCTCAGCAGCTGTTCACCAAATATCAATGGGAGCCAATTCCACCCCAAGCTTTCCAAAGTCTCCACGCCACCCTAACAAGTGTGTTCATAGAAACAACACTGGACAAGACTGACATCAGTGAACGCCACTGCTGTCTGATCAGCATGGTTTCAGATCAGGGAATTCCATCTGAAGGATGTTGAGTCTGTGTGAAGAAGTGAGGATGACGGATGGATGTATTTCCGTGAAGCTTGGGAACGTCAGTCGTCTCCGCTCAACTTTTGTTGTTAATATGCATTTAGATCAAGCAACTCAAAAAAGTGAGTCAGGAGTAGCTACAGCTGTTACATATTCATGATACATATTTAATACATTTTTAGAATGGGATCAGACTCCGGGACATCCCTTCAACACATACAAACTAAAGATCATCCATGACTATACAAAGTGCTGCACTTATTCACCCGATGAACTCTTTTAATGTTGGGAAAGATATAGATATAGTTGTTGTTTTTTTTGCTTCTGAACATCAGAACTGTGTTTTTTCCTGCTTGTCTCACTGAATCAGAGTCTGTTGAATCTCATGAGGTATTCTGCACAGAGCTCAAAGAGACATTTTGTTTCCAGTCTGAACACCTGTACAAGCGCAGAAGAAGCAAAGCCACATGAATCATGTACTACAAGGTTCTGCTGGATAGATTCCCCATTTAATGTCCAGATAAAACTGATTTCTCTGACGGGGGGAATATAACAGAATCCAAATGAGCTGTGTCTCGTGGAAATAAAGTTGAGAAAATCCAGGTCACTAGTGGAATTGTTTTTCTTCACTAACACGTCGTCTCTTACGAGCTTCACTGAACCACTTCCCCGGGAGCTTTGAAGCATGGAGAAACATGTGCTTTAATTCACTGCATGGATTTTCCAGGGATTTGACCCGACAGCCTTCAGGTCCAACCTCGACTCTCTGAAGTTTTTCTTTTAGAGCGTCTTAGAATGCATCTCGTATGTTGTATTTAGCTTAAATAACTGCAAGTTTTAAATGGTAACTTTGGTATTTTTCAACATAGGGTTTATTTCCCATGTTTTTGTGTCTAAGTGAAGTTGGTCCAGTATTATGGGGGAGAGCGCTAAACGGTCTGCAATGTAATTATACCGGAGCAATTTGGAACCGTCTTTGACGCCAGGGGTCCCACTGCAGGGTCAACCACTGCACTCTGGAAGCATTTGCTACCAGAATAAATAAATAAAAGAATACATGAAAAAACCTGAATATTAAACATATATCATTATAGGCTATTTGTGTGCTTTCTTCTCACCATTATGCCCACCACGCTGTCATAATCATCCGCAACAAATCACAAAGTGGACTGACCGAGTCATCTGTACCGAAGGCTGGTTTCACCCTCATAGATACAGTTCCTTTCTTTGTGCCACAGCGGGAAGAGGAGCAGCTTTTGACTGGATTGACATGGATTGAAGCAGATTATTTTGTTGGATAAAAACATGTTGTTCATTGTGGATATTATTACATGTATCTTTCTTTCCCACTTTTGGACTGAGGTCTGACTGAGACAATGACAGAGAGGGAGGCGCAGTGCAGCTCTCGCTGTGTGTTTGAGAGAGAGAGAGACAGAAAGAGGGGTGGAGAAGGTGGACTGTCACTATTGCATGCAATGTTTCTATATGTGTCCATATAGTGGTTTATTTCTGTAAAGTTTCAACTAGAAGCACTCCGAGCAGCCGCACAAAATAAAAAGAAAGAAGTAGCTGAAGCTCAGAAAAAACATCTATATGGACACTCAGCCGAGGTTTTCAAAATAAAATTGGATGAAGCTTTGAACTTTCTCTTCTCTTCCCTAAAGCTTGTAGAGCACAGGTGGTAAAGCCCCAGTTCCACCGAAAGCCGTATGTCCCCGGATCACCTCGGATAAAAAGAGGTGAGAACCGGGGTGATCCGCGGTGATCCGGGAAGGAAATCGTCCCGGATGACAACACATTTGACATGTTTCCCGGTTCTACTACGGTTCTACTATGGTTCCCCACGGATCACCCCTGTTCAAGCCTGGTTCATCCCGGATGGCCACGGTTTGACCACGGATGAGCACGGATGAGCACGAACACGGCCCGGATGCGTCCCGGATGAAGCGTCAGGGTATAAATAGTTCTGAAAATATCTGAAAGGACAACAAAATGCCGAAAATTAAACCCAAGAAGAAGGCGATGACTGCTGCAAAGAAGAAAGCTGCTGCTGCAGCAGCAGAAGAAGAAAAGAAAAGAAGAGAAGAGAAGAAGAATCTTCCTCAGACGATTAAACCCATCCGGGGTGCTCCAGGGTGTCAACTAGCTCCCGTTTCATCCCGGATTAACACGGCTATGCTACGGTTCATCCCGGTCTTACTACGGTTCATCCCGGTCCTTCTACGTTTCTTCCCGGATGCGCTACGATCAACGCCGCCCCCCTCTCCATTCCCGGGTGTCCCCGGATCACCCCGGATGTTAGTTGTACGTCCGACGAGCCGCTCGTCT
The DNA here is from genome assembly GCA_032191485.1 of Leptoclinus maculatus. Lineage (NCBI taxonomy): Eukaryota > Metazoa > Chordata > Actinopteri > Perciformes > Stichaeidae > Leptoclinus > Leptoclinus maculatus. The sequence goes on from JAVDOI010000362.1 coordinate 20,619, forward strand.
TCCCGGATACGCCGCGGACGGCCACGGTTCAGCACGGATGGCCATGGTTTTACTACGGTTCATCACGGAGCGTCCCGGACTGACTACGGTTTCACTACGATTCCACTCCTGGATGACCCCGGATCTGATCCGTAGTGTCTCCGGGGACATCCGTAGTATATCCAGCTTTCGGTGGAACTGGGGTTTAAGGCAACAGGACAAATGCATCCGTCTCGCATAACACGTTTCCACCGTCCATCTCACTAAAGATGAGCTGCATGTGCTCTTCACACTGTAAGAATCATGAACTCCTGTTCTTTTCCATTTGCTATGGTAACAATATAAAAAGCCTCAAAGTAAAGATTTCAGATTAAAAGGAAAAAATGTAGACAGGACATTTTTCCAATTCACTCAACAGCAGCAGGCTCACATCCATCCATCTTTCTGTGTCCTGAAGCAGTGGAGCTGACAGAGTAATCAGAAATAAAACAGGGAAGTAATGAGTGCTCAGTAGGTCGGGGACACCTTCCCTTATATTTCACCTTTGTGGCAGACTACACTAATGGAACATGGAACAACTAAATATATCTGGTCTCATATCGGAACCATTAAAACTCTATTCAACTTGAATCTAGAACAACTGTGTAACCATCATGCACAGATATTTATGAAACAATGTTGATGTTGATTTAACAGCAGAGTAAATGTGACAGCAGCTACACCAGTACTGTACAACGTACACCAGTACTGTACAACGTACACCAGTACTGTACAACGTACACCGGTACTGTACAACGTACACCAGTACTGTACAACGTACACCGGTACTGTACAACGTTCACCAGTACTGTAGTACTGTACAACGTACACCAGTACTGTACAACATACACCGGTACTGTACAACGTTCACCGGTACTGTACAACGTTCACCAGTACTGTAGTACTGTACAACGTACACCAGTACTGTACAACGTACACCGGTACTGTACAACGTTCACCGGTACTGTACAACGTACACCGGTACTGTACAACGTTCACCGGTACTGTACAACGTACACCGGTACTGTACAACGTTCACCAGTACTGTAGTACTGTACAACGTACACCAGTACTGTACAACGTACACCAGTTGTACCGGTACTGTACAACGTACACCGGTACTGTACAACGTACACCGGTACTGTACAACGCGTGGCAATCCAGGGAGGAACAGTTTGAAAACAAACTTGTGCATAATAGACATAATAACCTGTTTCACCTAAAACATTCGGCCCACCTAGGAGGGCAAATGGAGCCACTGGTGGAAAAATGGAAAATTGCAAAAAAACTGACAGGAATTTTCTAGATTAAAAAAATGTGTAATAACATGAAGTCCAAGGAAAGGGTCCAGTTAATTTAGTCCAATTAAATACTGCAGGTCCATCGTTCACATCATTCTAGTCGTATACGTTAAGTATTTCCAGTGCAATAATGCATCATAAATGTATCCTGTTTCATTTTCAATACCCTTTTTTTGTTTAGAAACAAATAAAATGACATCAAGGAGAAAAGACATAGCCACACGTCCAGGCTAGACTGCATATAAGAAGTCGACGTAGCCACTGTGACGCTGACCTTTTTGAAGCCTCGAGTTCAGCATTTTGGTGTTGCCATCTTGTTATGTGGAACCAGAAGTGACCATATCTGGAAGAGAGGGGGGAGCGTGGGGAAGAGCAGGGCCAGGTACCGTTAGAGGCTAATGTTAACGCTGGCTAGGTAGCTTGCTTAGCAAGGTGCATTCATTGTTCCCTTTAACTGTGATATTGCTTGGGATTGCAAAAAACTTGCTTTCTTGTAATGTATCTCTCTTACTGAACTAAAATGAACAGCCTTCACCTTAGAGTGTCTTTTAATACAACCGAAAGATGAACAAAGTCATGGTAGCGACGCCGTGGCAGCTACCTTTTAATCCCAGGGTAGCCACGCCCCTAAAGCATCCCCTGCTTTATGGTCTGTTTGACTCTAAATGGACCATAAGTTACTAAATGAACATCATGCTGTATTGAAGAAGACTTGAAACTAGAGATTGAGACCATAAACTCATGTTTACAATGTTTACTGAGGTAATAAATCAAGAGAGAAGTAGAGTCATTTTCTCATAGACTTCTATACAACCAGAGGAGTCGCCCCCTGGTGGACACTAGAGAGAATGCAGCTTTAAGACACTTCATCATTGGCTTCACTTTTCAGTGACGGTGGTTACCCATTGGTTCAGACCACTGTTTTGGACATTGAACGAACCACACTGTTAGATTTTTAAGACTGGATCAAAACTAAATAATGTTACCAAACAGTGTAGAGGGGTGAGGCGAGGCAGCAGCCTTGCTTACAGAGGATTTCCATTTTGAACCTCTTAACATTTCACTTTATGGTAATATGGCCTTTTCATGTGCTTTCTATTCCTGGAAACACACACCTCTGAGACTCATCATCCTCCACATGCATGCACGCTACACTTTATTAGATTAGATTAGATATATACTTTATTCATCCCCAAGGGGACATTTGTCTGAATCTAGTTCCTTCAGGGGTGCCACACTTTGCCTTACAGCGTCCATAAATACATCTATCAATGCCACATATGGCTGATGAGAACTATTCAGCACACACGCACACACACACACACATACACAGATCCTTCTGATGAGGCCTACATTTAAGGCTATTCACCACGTTGTTGATGTACAAACAAACTCACACACACACACACACACACACACACACACACACACACACACACACACACACACACACACACACACACACACACACACGCACGCACACACACACACACACACACGCACACACACACACACACACACACACACACACACACACACACACACACACACACACACACATCGAACTGCAGCTCCGACAGGAGAAGGTGACAAATCTGCAGCACGGATGAAGAGATGAAGAGCGAAAGAGAGCGAGAGGAGAGTAAATGAAAGAAAAGATGGACGGGATGGAGCTCAGAGTATGAGGTGTTAAAACAGAAATTAATATGTTTTGATTTTGTTAGAATTTAGTTCTTAACCACCGAGTCAAATTTGAAACTGCAGTACTATGTAGAGCTACAGTATACACCATCTCACATCTATGGGCAGAGCATGAGCACCAGAGTCATCCCACAGCTAGGCCGGCTAGCTTCAGGTTTAGCGCTATGCTAACCTGAATGGAGATAAAACAAGTCAACCGTGGGGCTCTAGACTGACAAAATGTCACCAGAATTGATCAACTGAGCAGCAGAACCACGGATGCTATGTGCTCTAGTCTTTATACAGTGATAGTGGAGGGTTATGATGAAATCCTAAACCTAACCCACAATGCAGGACTATCTAGTTTTCAGCAATTGTGTTCTAACATGTAGAACGTGTTTTGGAAACGAATCTCAGATTTTACTTTAAGGTGAAAGGAAGGGAAAGAGATGGATACATTAGATGTAGTTATAAGTGTCAGGACTGAGCCGGAGGGTGTGTGTGTGTGTGTGTGTGTGTGTGGGGGGGGGGGTCTATGAGGAGACAGTAATTGAGTCCTGTTGTGATTTTCGTGTGGATTCCTGACAACTTGACATCAGCAGCTCATGGTGAGGAGAGCTGGATTCAGACCAAAAATAGATATACACACACAGACACACACACACACACACACACACACACACACAGACACACACACACACACACACACAGGCACATGAACGTTAATTATCACACAGACTATGGTAAGAATGGCTAGAAAGGGACACGGGGGACAAGACATGCGTCAGTATTTGAATGCAGGGTTTAGTTTTGTATTACTGTACATGCACTACACTACATAAGGAATATTCATCCCACATTATTCATTATGCATCAACATTAAAGGTAGATTCTCATCCATTAGGCTTTCACTTTCTGTTAGCAAAAACATCTCCTATCCTCAATTTGAATAAAGTTATAATAAAGAATAGTGATTCATAAATGGTTTCTTTTAATATTTTGTATTAAATCAACTTCTTTAATCAGTATAGCTGGTCAGTGCTGCTTCTCTTTGTGTGCAGAAAGAGGGAGGTTTATGTTCTTCTTAAAGGTTAAACGCCAACAAATATAGATTTTAAGCAGAATATTTGGTTGGATAAAAACATGTGAATTCTTGAAATGTTACATCTTTTTTCAACCAGTGGACTTTTGGACTTTACAACCCGCTGGAGTGATCGTAAGTGTCTGGATCACGGGCAGCACTGCCGTGAATATTCTTTTAAGGTGGGAGTTTAGGGTGCTACGTACGTACACGCTCCGGCCTGAGTTAGGGCAATGCTGAGTTGTACATACCACACACAGACGCACGTACATACACACATGTGGGACTGTTGGTAAATGATCACCTGTGTTTATGTACGTGTGTCTTGACCTGCTGGTCCCTTACTACCCACGTACACGGACGGGCAATTCAACACCACACAAGGAGCACATTCATCGATTAACTACACCTCACACACACACACACACACACACACACACACACACACAGATTATAAATACATAACTACTGCAAAGTCGTACAAAGACACACACACGTTCAGTAATGACCATTAATGGCATTGCTCCATCCCTTTAAGCTCTCAACCTCTTGGTCACTGGTGTGCACGAGTGACTCTGCATGAGTGTGTGTCTGTTTGAGCGTGTATCTCATATCAAATATAATGTTATTATAAAATGTTGTGTGCTACAATTAACTGTTGAGATAACATACATTATAGCATTGCTAATAATTAGCAGACTTTATTCATTAGTATAATTGTCTGTTAAAGTTAACTAAAGTTGAATTAACTATGAATTTACCTTTTGTTAATGATGGTTATTATGAAGCAGGAGCCAGTCGATGACCATTCATCTCCATTATGGTGAGAAACATACATTAACATGTCATTGTCCTCCTGCAGGGACACACTCAGTAATGAGTCATTGCAAAAATAAATGTGTGACTGTGTCTATCAAGCTTTCTCTCTTTCACACACAAACACCAATCAATCAGCATGTACGTAAAAAGATCAAAACCAAAGCGGGTTCCACAGCTTTAATTGGGCAGGTGAGGGTTCCCTGCTCGGTGGATCTCTGAGTCTCTGAGTGTTGCTCTTGTGACTGGCTGTCAGAGGGAAAACCTGAACCAATCGGAGCCTCTGTGGGCGGGATTAGAATGACCAGTCAAAAAAGACACACGGCGTCTTCATCATCAGCTCAAGTTTGTCCAGGTTCACAAGAAGAGCCTGGACCCTAACCCTAACCCCTAACCTTAACCCTAACTCTAACCCTAACCCTAACCCCCTAACCCTAACCCTCTAACCCTAACCCCTAACCCTAACCCCCTAACCCTAACCCTCTAACCCTAACCCTAACCCTAACCCTCTAACCCTAACTCTAACCCTAACCCTAACCCTCTAACCCTAACCCTAACCCTAACTCTAACCCTAACCCTAACCCTCTAACCCTAACCCTCTAACCCTAACTCTAACCCTAACCCTAACCCTAACTCTAACCCTAACCCTAACTCTAACCCTAACCCTAACCCTAACCCTGTGGGAGGGAGATTTCTCAAAGATGACGTTTATCCGGCCAACATGAACGTTAGCTACTAGCCCGCTAACACAAGCTACTTGCAATACAATTGGATAAGAAGAGAGTGACAGAGAGCAGAAGAAGCAGAAAGAGCACAAAATGTAACTTCAACTATGTGCAAGGTAGGAAACACACTATAGCAAGTACCTGCATCAAAATATACGGAAAGTACCAAAAGTACAAGTACTCTTTAAGCAGAATCATTTGTTGTATTATGGGATTATAATTAAATGATTATGTCACCACAGGCAAAAACATAGTTCATCATGCAGCTCCATTGTGATATTCTGGGCTCTATTGGTTTCTTCTTTCAGACTAAAGAAAGAAAACATCTAAACTACACATTTAGGTGTTTATTTACTTTGTGTCCTAAACTCACCACAGGTTAGCGTTACATAATGCTCCTTATGTCACCACCAACCAGCCAAGTAGCACTTTATTTACATGTACGTTCAAAATGTCATAATTAGCATAAGAATGCTAAAGTTATGGCCAAAAACGTGTTTTGTTCGGTCACAATGACCTTTGACCGCCAAAATCCAATCAGTTGATCTTTGAGTCCAGGTGGACGCACTGACCCCTCCCATTCACCAGGACTTGTACCATATGAGTAATCATCTGGGGAACAGTGTGTCAGGAGGAAGAGGATCTGATCCAGAACAGTGTGTCAGGAGGAAGAGGATCTGATCCAGAACAGTCTGTCAGGAGGAAGAGGATCTGATCCAGAACAGTGTGTCAGGAGGAAGAGGATCTGATCCAGAACAGTGTGTCAGGAGGAAGAGGATCTGATCCAGAACAGTCTGTCAGGAGGAAGAGGATCTGATCCAGAACAGTGTGTCAGGAGGAAGAGGATCTGATCCAGAACAGTCTGTCAGGAGGAAGAGGATCTGATCCAGAACAGTGTGTCAGGAGGACGAGGATCTGATCCAGAACAGTGTGTCAGGAGGAAGAGGATCTGATCCAGAACAGTCTGTCAGGAGGAAGAGGATCTGATCCAGAACAGTATGTCAGGAGGAAGAGGATCTGATCCAGAACAGTGTGTCAGGAGGAAGAGGATCTGATCCAGAACAGTCTGTCAGGAGGAAGAGGATCTGATCCAGAACAGTCTGTCAGGAGGAAGAGGATCTGATCCAGAACAGTGTGTCAGGAGGACGAGGATCTGATCCAGAACAGTGTGTCAGGAGGAAGAGGATCTGATCCAGAACAGTCTGTCAGGAGGAAGAGGATCTGATCCAGAACAGTGTGTCAGGAGGACGAGGATCTGATCCAGAACAGTGTGTCAGGAGGACGAGGATCTGATCCAGTCTGCGTTACACAATCTCCACTTCAGCTCTCGTCTCCGTTGCAGAACTGCCTAACATTACCAAGAGGAGGAAATGTGACCGAAAAATAAATGAATAGCAAACTCACCACTAGTCTAGGATGCTCCTTGTTCAACTCTCGATCCACATAGAGCTCCTACTCACTGGCAGGCTGCAGAGAGAGAGAGAGAGAGAGAGGATTAACTTTCCCTTCTGATGCCGTTCAATCAATGATACCTGGAGCACCACATCACACATACGCTCAAGGACAGAGGACGGGAGGAAGACAGAGAGAAGAGATGGACAAAGGGAGACAGACAGATGGAATATAAAGAGTGAGGTGGAGAGTGTTAAAGAAGGTGTGGGAGAGAGCGATATGGGTCAGTGATCAAGTTTCATTTGTATAAATGTCAGTTAATGAGGTGAGCATCATTCCCACAGATGGGTCCCGGATAATCAGTGTGCAGTAACACCTGGTGGAGAGCAGAGGGAGAGAAGGACACGCTGTAGTTTATTAGTTTGGTATATTTCTTTGATATCGAGTGAGACTAGAGATCATGACGGAGATTGCTCCCCGACCTTCAGCCACAGAAAATGAGCGATGAAATTGTGCTTTTACGAGGTGGTAAACCTGAAGGAATTCCACTTGAGTTTTAGTGTTCAACAGTGATCCACAAAAGCCCCTTTCTGACCGCAGGAACTCTCCTCAGGGACTAGGAACCTGTTAAAGACCTCATCGTGTTCCGACCGCAGGGACCAGGGTTAACTCGTGTACCACTTCATTCATACGACGAGGACGGACTCTAGTATTGATTTATTAGGCTTTGCTGTCGTCTCCCCGGCTCATTTAAAAGTACCGCCTCACTGTTGATGCCTCCAGGCGTTCCTCAGATATGCAGAATATAATCGGTCAGATCTTAAGATATTAAATGATCCACATTCAAATATTTGATGCAAAGAAGATGATTGAATTACTATTGATTTGAAAGAACTCCTGCATCCTTACAATCTTTTGAGCAGTTCATCCCTCTGTGATCAGAAACTCATCAGCTTTGTACGTGTGATTCATGCAATAAATACCCTCTCAGTTGGACGGGTTGAACCCGCTGCTCCTCCCCAAAGAAGGCAGTCTCCCCTCGTAGCATTCTGCTGCTCCTCGTCAAATCATAGAGTAAAACATCTTTAAGTCGAGCACCAGGGAGTTACCCTCACACTGCCAACAAAATGTACATAAAGCAGAGCAGTTGGATAGGATGCACGTCCAGCCCCCGGCTGAAGCAGGACACTGAAAACGACCTTCAAACGCACAACTACATGTAAATACCAGGGGCGCTGTGATACCTGGGTTCATGTCGCATCCTGTGATTAACAACATATCAGGCAGCAAACAACAGATAAATATGCATTACTTGACATGCAGCAGCGGCTTTTCCACCTGAATGCAAATGACTGGTAAATATTAGTGTATGTGGTCTATGATATTCTCTTAACTCGACGCTTCACTAAGCAACTGATGAGGGGAGAATTAATAATGAGATACAGAGGGCTGCATTGAAAACAACAGCTGTGTCCAATAAATGAAAACAAAGCATTTCTGTCTAGAAATCAGGACACATATAGATGAGTCTCTATTGACCTCTATTACCAGCTCGATGGTCTCCCTTCTTCACTCCGTCAGTAGCTCTTTATCTGCTTAGAGGGACAGCCGGTCGGAGATGGACGGAGCGATGACCTCCTGCTCTCTGAGGTTAACTCATGTGATGTGACTCGGAGCGGACAGCACACATGTAGTAAAACCCACACAACACAAACGACACCAAGGCTGGGTTGCACTAACAAGGATTAATTTTTAAACCCGATTTAATCTTGGTTTAACTTGAAATCATGTTGCATCAAACAGTAAAACTGCCTCAAAATGAAGAAAGATTCAACTTAAACCCTGTCTTTAAACATCAGTTTAGGTAGTTCTGTTTTACCAAAACTTTAAACCCCAATTTACACTGTGATCCCATTTTGACTTTGAACTGACACTTGAGGAGGTTTAACTCTTAAAATGGCCAAAAAACGAGTTCCTAGAAGAAAGTTAAGGGACAGACTTCACCCAATTGAGTTTCATGATCCTGCTGAATTTCTCTGAAACTACTTTTTCTTAAAGGACGAGATATTAGAGCTTCTCTGCCGAGCCATCATGAGTAACATTAGGCTAACTAGCTGCCTTTTAGCTAGTTAGCTAGCAAACAATATTAAGTTTTGAGAGCAGCTGCCGGTTAGCGGCCCCTCTGTCTTTTATAGCCTACTATAGGTCCGGACAGCATGCGAATATATGTATGTATCTATTTAGATTTGGCAAAGCAACCCTCTCCGTCAATTCCGTCAGATTGTTTTTTAAATCCTGAAGTAATCAAATTGTGGTCAGCTACTCCCTTTCCGCTTCCTGTTCATGGTGGCTGCAGCAGTAGGCCCCGTACGTTTAGGCATCGTGAGGCCTTTTCCCTGACCTCCTCGAGCTACAGCCAGTGCTCTTGGTTCTTCAAGCCCCTGATATGGGAGAGGCCCTGTTGAGGATGGTCCGTTGTGGGTCTCAGAGCAACTGTTGTTTCTGAAGGCTCTCCACATAACCGGGTCTGGGAAGCGGAAACGGAAGCGGATCTGTTTTGCCAACCGACGCAACACCCACTGCCCGCTATGGTTCCCCCTGGCGCAGGAGAACGATCTGCCCCTGAAGGGTGGATGCTATTGCACACGTGCCATGGCCAAGGAAGCTGCTGTATACCTTTCCGCCGCTCCATCTCATCCCTCTCCTGTTGGAGAGAGTTCGGCTGGAGCAGTTGTTGGTCATTCTGGTAGCCTCAGGTCACCGACCAACACCGTGGTATGCAGAGATGACTCAGATGTTGGCGGACCAGCCCTGGACCGTCCCCCAGTACGGGGGGGTGGGCTCTGTCTCAAGAGGCAGGTATTGTAGGCACGCTGCCCACTCTGGGCCGTCCTCTCCTGAGAGGGACAGGCTCAGGGGGGCTGGACTATCTGTACAGGTGCGTCAGACCATCCAGGCGACTAGAGCGGAATCCACCATGGCCTGTTACAGGGCAAAGTGGTCCAGCGGTGGTGCGAGGAAAGGTGGCTAGAACCCCTGACCCATGCAGTTGGGTCTATTCTATAGTTGAGGATAGACGGCTGTATCATGCCACTGTCAAAAAGTGTGCAGCAGCTATTTCTTACTGCCGATAGGGTTTTGGCGACAGACTGGTCTTTCGTCACCTTCTGGTGAAGTAATTCTTGCAAAGGGGTCAGGAGACAGCGCCCGGTGATTTGTGCCTCCTCGCTCTAGTGGGAGCTGCCATTGATGCTCGCGGCTTTGGTGGAGGGTCCCTTTGGAGGCTATTGCCTGCAGAGGCATAAACATGTTTGATTGCTGTCTGAAATACACATGTTTTTGAAGCTGTTGCCAATGACACGCTGCCGTAGATAAAGACTTCAGTCCTTCACGGTCCTCATGTGTAATTGAAGACCTGTGAGCTTGTCTGTGACACTCAGGTTTTGTGTTCTATTCCTCTCGTCCTTCGCTCGGGCCTGACGTAAAGGTCTGGGCTAAAGGTCGAAGCCAACACGTACGGCGCCGAGGCATTCATCAAGAGCGGAGGTGCTGAAGTTCATCACCAAATAATCTCTCTAATCGCTGTGCTCTTTTACTCGGCATGGCACATCGGCGCTCTGGCCCTTTATCTCCGTGTCTCCCTCTGACGCATCTCAACGCATCTCTAAAGGTTGAGCCGAACCAAACATTCAGAATAACATACACTGCACTGAAAACGGTTCATTTACTCCATCCGGGTTTTTCACAAGACAGAGAACATCTATCAAAACTCATGTTCAAGTCCGTCTGAATGCTGGTCACCATGGCAACAAGGCCCCTTTGTTTTAACATGTCCCTAAAGAACATTGGGTAGCACTTTATAATAACTACACACTATGAAGCATTAGTTAAGCATGAGTAAACACTTAATTCATCATTTATAAAGCATTGTTCCTACATTAATAATTCATTAGTATGCAGTTCATAACAACAGTTATACATGTTTTATTCTTGATTAATAAGCTCGTCTATTATGTGTTTCATTATTGTGTTTTCATACTTTATAAATGATGGATTCCCCATTTGTAAATTAAGTATTATATATTTTACAAACCAATTATTAAGGAGTTGTAGATGATTAATAAGATAATTTCTAAAGTGTTAGTAAATGATTAATAACTTATTTAGATGTACATTATTCATGCATTTATATATATAATGATTTAGATATGCACTAATGGTTAGGGACTATGTTAATATATGCTTTATAAATGTGTATTAATACTGCAATTCATGATTAATTAATGATTTATTAAGGTAGTTACTAGTCCTTAGTAAAGTATTTTGTGTGAGCTCATCTAAAGTGAGGACTATCTATGCCTTATAAAGCATTTATTAAGTATTCTGTGTGAGCTCATCTAAAGTGAGGACTATCTATGCCTTATAAAGCATTTATTAAGTATTGTGTGTGAGCTCATCTAAAGTGAGGACTATCTATGCCTTATAAAGCATTTATTAAGTATTGTGTGTGAGCTCATCTAAAGTGAGGACTATCTATGCCTTATAAAGCATTTATAAATGACATTGAAAGGCCAGCAGTGCCTCAAAACCCAGTTTTTTAACAGAAAAGGCAAATAGACAACACAAAGTGATCAAGAACATATCAATATTTATTGCAAGATGCAAACAATATACTGTTAAATACAAACCTCTCAGCCATTCATTCATGTAAGAAACAAACATTCTCCTTCAGGAGAACATGGCTGGATATAACACATTTGTAAATATACAACTGGAGCTAACCAGGAGCTTTGCATATTAGTTTACATTTACTTATTTAAGTATTCATTTTAACCAAGCATATCGATCTCCACTGTTCGCACGTTTCTTCAGTTGCATGTCCCGATGGCAGCCGGCCGAATCTGCTCATTGTTTGCAATAAGCGAAATAAGTGAAATCGAGTGAAATCCCGCTTTCAAAACGTCATCAATGTGGGACGGACAAAGGAAAAGACCGCTTCATACGTCATCAACGTGGGACAAACGTTTCGCTCAGGAACTGATACAGAAGTGCACTTATGCGATGGTAAACTCCGACCTAAGTTGAAAGGGCGCGCGGACCTCCGCCAGAAAGAATGACTGCTGACGGGCCTCCAATGTCCGTCTGTGTTTCTTAGTTTGCTGGCACGTAACGTTACACATTATGGAGGATGAGTATCCAGCTAGCCTTCCAGCTAGCACTAGAGGTCCTGAGACAGGCGCACGCTAACGCGTCACCTCCGTTGTAAATAGAGCGATCCAGGTGACAGATGGCTAACTAGCTGTTATATGTGGAGTGGATGTGAATGAGATCGATATGCTTGGTATGAAATTAATAGTTAAATGAGTAAATGTAAACTAATATGCAAAGCTCCTGGTTAGCTCCAGTTGTATATTTACAAATGTGTTATATCCAGCCATGTTCTCCTGAAGGAGAATGTCTGTTTGTTTCTTACATGAATGAATGTCTGAGAGGTTTGTATTTAACAGTATATTGTTTGCATCTTGCAATAAATATTGATATGTTCTTGATCACTTTGTGTTGTCTATTTGCCTTTTCTGTTAAAAAACTATGGGTTTTGAGGCACTGCTGGCCTTTCAATGTCATTTATAAATGCTTCATAAGGCATAGATAGTCCTCACTTTAGATGAGCTCACACAAAATACTTAATAAATGCTTTATAAGGCATAGATAGTCCTCACTTTAGATGAGCTCACACACAATACTTAATAAATGCTTTATAAGGCATAAATAGTCCTCACTTTAGATGAGCTCACACAGAATACTTTACTAAGGACTAGTAACTACCTTAATAAATCATTAATTATTCATGAATTGCAGTATTAATACACATTTATAAAGCATATATTAGCATAGTCCCTAACCATTAGTGCATATCTAAATCATTATATATATAAATGCATGAATAATGTACATCTAAATAAGTTATTAATCATTTACTAACACTTTATAAATGATCTTATTAATCATCTACAACTCCTTAATTATTGGTTTGTAAAATATATAATACTTCATTTACAAATGGGGAATCCATCATTTATAAAGTATGAAAACACAACAATGAAACACATAATAGACGAGCTTATTAATCAAGAATAAAACATTTATAACTGTTGTTATGAACTGCATACTAATTAATTATTAATGTAGGAACAATGCTTTATAAATGATGAATTAAGTGTTTACTCATGCTTAACTAATGCTTCATAGTGTGTAGTTATTATAAAGTGCTACCGAACATTGTATTAGATACTGTGAATAGAGTCACTTGTGTGATTGCATCGGTAGACCAGAAACTCCCGTGTTCTAAGAGGTCAAATGACTGTTTTTGTCAATGGAGTCCGGTGGCTTTGAAGAGAGCACAGATAACGTTATAAAGGACTGTCTGATGTAAAGCTGTAACAATATGCTACATACAGCGTACACTTCAACTGGTATACATTTTGTAGGTGTCTAAAATACATTTTGCTGCTGTCCACGTCTCATTAATTGAAGCGTAACTAAGACATGTTGTTGCATTCCTCTCTACATTACAGTCCCCGTGGTACCTGCCTGATCCATCATCTTAACGTAAACAGACTTTACATTAAGAGGATGTTACATTATTATGAATGTGATTACTGCCATTCAACCAGTAAGGCTTGGAGAGAATATAAGTGACAGCAATATCAAGATACACGTTGGAAAGCAGATGTGAACTAGCAGCACAGAAGTGAACACTTTCTCGTTATGTGGACAGATTGATGTCACTCGTGCCTGTATGATAAATATCTAGGAGGTTAATGATCAGGGTTAGAGGTTCTGGTAGCTGTTAACCTATGTTCAATATAACGTTTTACTACTTTTTCAATATCATTGACAATATCTCTCTTAATATCCTGCTCTATAGATTTCTGAGGATTTATTCCTCTGAACATGCCGTACATTATTACCATATAAGGTCATTTGTTAATCTCATGTTGTTCCATTGTGTGATGCGTTTGAGGACAGAGCTGCCACACAGTCAAGAAACAGGAATTTCTAACAACAACATAAGTAACTAAGCTAAAAGTGAGTCGCTCACATGCATTTATAAGCCCGTCTTATAGGACACACTTCAACCTGAAGCCAACAATATTGTTATCCAGTTATTTATTAGTGCAGTTGTATTTTAGCATTGAAAAGCTAATTGGTCAGTTAGGTCACCACAGATGTAAAGCCACAAAAGCTCTGAAAAACCAGACAAAAAGCAGCTTTAAAATTGCTCACCACGCTGACTTTATCTCTTATTGAATGTTTTCCTTTCAATTCCTGCTCACTGCCTTCAGACTTTCACTCATTCTAAGTAGCTTAAAGCAACAAGTAAAATGAAAAAATCAATTAAATAAAATCCACTGGGTGAGAGGGTGATGCTCTCTCGTCGATGCATAAAAGGTCACTCATTTACTAATTAGAAATAGCTGCAGCCTCTGCAGCCTGTTGGTGAAGGGGCGACCGCGGGTCACTTTGCTTTCCATGCAGCTGTTCTTCTGGAGCTTTTCAGCAGGACAGCATCACGTCGTTAGTGTCACTACCATAGCTATAGCTGAGCAACCCCCGTCAATGCCAAACACACAAAGGAGAGGCACTAAACGTCCACATGTTTATGAGTAGAAGCTTTTCTGAGGATGTTTTTGGCAATTTCAAAATATTTGAAGGATTTGAATGTAATCAGAATTGGGGAAACCTGTGCAATAAATACTGTAGCTGTAATTCCCCAAATCATCCTTTGAGGTATAAAAATCAAGCCCCATGGCACAGATCGAATACAGCAAAAAATAGCAATCTGTCGTTTTAATGTTTTGCTTTTATAAGTGACATCAGAACCATCTCTAGCTGAAAAGATTAACTTTCAGCCCTGACAGTCAATGTGTCCAGTGGAGATGTTATTGAGCAACACTTCTCAGTATATGAGTATATCCTCATATACTTGCAGCAAAGACGTAAGATGGATACGTTGCCATTGCAATGTGATTAGACAGACAGGCAGGAGAATAGATGGCCATATACATGCATATAGATACGCTCATAGTTCAACCGTGAAGACCTCGAAGTGGCATTGTGAAAACTCCAAAACGCTCTTGACTCAATGGATTATCAAACCCCGAGCGCACAGAGCTCTGCAGAGAAGTGTGGGCTGCCCTCTCACAGTCATAGTCCTGCTTATCAAATGCACAGAGGAGGCAACCGTGATGCTCTTCATTTATTTTTTCCCCATCGGCTGGAATCTCTTCATGAATTTGTTCATGCTGCATAAATGTCAGCGACCCGGCACTGACCCGTGGCTGGTAAATGTCAACAACGCTGATGAGAGCGAGTTCAAAGAGAGTGGAAGGCCGTGGCTGAGCCCTCTAGAGATGACTTTAAATTAATTTTGCACTTCCAGACCTTCTGGTCCTCGCTCACCAGTGGAGTGAAGAGGAACACTTCAACAAAACTACACTGACTTCAAGCAGTTCGGAAGAAAAGGGAGGTCACGAACGTGAGCGAGCGTGTTGATGATGTTTCTATCGGAGCTGGTGAGAAACCGGAAGAAAGCAAACACCACCGGTTTACTGAATCGGTTCGGTTCTGATTCATAAGGTTCAATTCCATATTGATTCGATCAGAGATATTTCAGTGACAATACCAATACTGCTTGGATATTAGTGGTGCAACAGATCATAAAGCTAACGGTTCGGATCGGATCACAGAAAAAAGGGAGCGAATAGAACTGTTAGAGATCCCTGATCATGTGTCTTTGATTTGGCCAATACTCATTTTCACTGAACAGAGCCTGAACGCATCATAAAGTAACTGACCAGAACCTTTGTTCTTTAGCCGTTAGTGGTGCTGCTAACGTTACTAGCTAGTACATTTTTCAATGTACTCTCTAACCTGGTGCATTATTAAAAATATTCATTTTTACATTCAGAATTGCTTATTAGGGTTGTCCTTTAAGCCCCAGTTCCACCGAAAGCCGGACATACTACGGATCAGATCCGGGGTCATCCGGGGTCATCCGGGAGTGGAACCGTAGTGAAACCATAGTCAGTCCGGGACGTTCCGTGATGAACCGTAGTATAACCGTGTTAATCTGGGATGAAACGGGAGCTAGTTGACACCCTGGAGCACCCCGGATGGGTTTAATTTTCGGCGTGTTGTCGTCTGAGGAAGATTCTTCTTCTCTTCTTTTCTTTTCTTCTTCTGCTGCTGCAGCAGCAGCTTTCTTCTTTGCAGCAGTCATCGCCTTCTTCTTGGGTTTAATTTTCAGCATGTTGTTGTCCTTTCAAATATTTTCAGAAGAGTGATTTTGTCTCTGAAAATCAGAACTATTTATACCCTGACGCTTCATCCGGGACGCATCCGGGCCGTGTCCGTGCTCATCCGTGCTCATCCGTGGTCAAACCGTGGCCATCCGGGATGAACCAGGCTTGAACAGGGGTGATCCGTGGGGAACCATAGTAGAACCGTAGTAGAACCGGGAAACATGTCAAATGTGTTGTCATCCGGGACGATTTCCTTCCCGGATCACCCCGGTTCTCACCTCTTTTTATCCGAGGTGATCCGGGGACATCCGACTTTCGGTGGAACTGGGGCTTTAACTGTCCCCGTGTTCAAGTTTCACGAGACGCTGAACCTAAGTTGCTATGGGCGCATTACAGCAGCAGCTCCTTGAAATGCTCAGGACGGGATGAAGACAAAGGTCCTTGGTGTTTTCCTATTCCGTTGCATTAAAACCTGGAATTAAAATAGATTTTTATTTGGATTTTATGTAATGGACCAACACGTAATAGGTGAATTGCTGAAGTAAAACGGAAAAATTCTAAAATATAAGAAACTGTAAAGTGCTTATGTATTCACCCCGATCGTAATGAAGCCCCTAAATAAGATCATGTGCCAGCAGTTACCTTCAGAAGTCACACAATTAGATAAATAAAGCCCACCTGTGTGCCATCTAAATGTCACATGATCTGTCACATGATCTAACAGAGCACCATTAAATCCATTATTACAATATAGAAATAATACGGCACCACAACAATGCTAGACCTAAACCAAGAGAGGACCAATACTCAGAGCAGGCAAGGATGACATCAATCAGAAAGAGAGGCCAAAGAGACCAAAGATAACGTGACGGAGCTGGAAAGCTTCATAGTGGAGAACAAAGTATCTGTCCATAGGACAGCCGTGAACTCTACAGAGCTTCTGATCTGATGATGGTGCTGGATGAAAGGTCAGAGGATCCCTTAGACTTTTTACAAGTCATCCTGAAGGGGACATGAATGTCTCAGTCAGGTGACCACCAAAGAACAATCAAGAACAATGAATGTCTGTATCCTGCCGGTGTGGCTGAAAATAAACTGTTCCTCATTTTCAGACCCATTAAAAATGATTTCCGTGCTTTCAGAGCTCTACATATTCAAGCCAACAGAACCAGAACACTAGAAGCTTCAGTCGAACAATGCTGAGACCATGACCTTAAACATTGAAACACCAAATACAATGCTACTTAAAGTACTTTTAAATGTACTTTAAACTCATATTTGACATAAATCAGAGACCATACCTTTGATATTGCACTGCCTCATCTGTGCACAGTACCGTATCTCATACCAGTGTTTAATAAGCTGTACGCCTCAACGTGTGGAGGAGGCTGGGATCATTCTTTATGTGTAAGGTAACATCAGGCTTGATTTAAACATTGCTTTTATCATTAAAGAAAATGTAACAAATAAATACATTAATATTAAATTAAAATAATAAATTGTACACCAGTAAAACAATTCATTACAATCCAAGTGTAAACCTTTGAATGCAGCAACAAATTGGTCAAAACCTGAAGAGGAATTCAAGTATTCCAGTATATAGTATATAAACATAGAACTGAATTGAATAGATCGGCCCCACTGATACCAAATCCAGCTAATAGTCAGTATCGTCCCGATATCCGATATCGGTGCATCACTGAGCTAGATTGGATTCGTGGGACGTTGCAGCGTTTGCCCCTCTCTATTTACTACAGCTGACTTGCCCTTGAGCAAGGCGCTTAACACCCAACTGCTCAGTGCTGACGAGACCTGACTGGGGGTCTGACTGACTGTGGGTCTGACTGACTGTGGGTCTGACTGACTGTGGGTCTGACTGTGGGTCTGACTGTGGGTCTGACTGACTGTGGGTCTGACTGGGGGTCTGACTGTGGGTCTGACTGTGGGTCTGACTGACTGGGGGTCTGACTGTGGGTGTTACTGGGCAGCTTCTTTTAAATGGAGGTGAAATAAGTTCATCAGAGACAATGCAGCTGTGTAAAGGCAAACAAAGCAGTCGATGCAAAATACTTTTTTTAGAGTTAAATTTCTCTTTATCTTTCCAGCTGTATACCCCCCCCCCCCCCCCCCCCAAACTTAGACAAACACCTCCCCCCTGCAGAGCTGCGTTCTCCTCTCCTCATTAGCGAACTTGTGGACTAAGAATTATCATTTCCATGCATACAGAACCAAGATGTCGTGTCTCTGTGTCTGTGTTCATGCTGCCTGTGTGCTCAGACCGCTTTGCAGCCCATCAGGCTTCAGAGCTCGGTGTCGGAGCCTCAGGCCAGATTTACAGACGACTTCCTGCATCTATTTGCATATTTAGCAACGTTTTGGTCCCTCATGAAAGATTACTTTTGAGCATTTGAAAACGGTATGTTCTGAGGCGATGTTTGGTTCGTTACTTCTGCTCTTTTTCGACAGAGGAGTCAGAGGGAACAACAGACTTTGGTTGGTAAAGTGGAAGCAGTAAGTGCTTATTCATTTTGGGTGTAATTGACCAGATGACTCCAGATCCTGCAGACAATGCAGAGAATAATTCTGAAGCTCCAAAACTACGTGGAACATTTTTTGTTTTTTAGAGAAAGATTTGTCTGGAATATGAAAGTGAGCCACCAAAACACGCAGCCTCCAGTGCTACGTTGTGTAATACAAAGTCTTTCCAGTGTGCCGTCACAATTATGGGAAAAACATTTTTGTGAACCAACTAAGTGAAAGTCCTGGCAGCCTCCACAATGACTAAGCTAACAGTGCTGCTCCCTCCACCACATCTGTTTAGTGCTCAACCCCAATGACCACCTATGGAGCTGGTGTTCCTCCAGCAAAGCACTTTTTTGGCTTTGTCTCATTGGGTGGTAGGCTACGATAGAAAAAGTACCCGAATATTCAAAACCACAGTATCCCATCAACCATATGGTGTTTTTAACCATAACCAACTCAAAGATATGCAGTTTGCTGTCACAGAGGAGTATAGAAATGAGGAAATATTAACATTTAAGAAGCTGGAATCAGAGAATTTTGACCTTTTTCTTAAAAAGGTGGTATCGGCGCTAACAGTGCTCGTCTTAGGGGGAACCGGAGGGTGGGCCATACGTCGGGACAGCGTTATCAGCTGCTCACATGCATTAACTCTTTGGGCCCTATACGATTTTTGGACAAATTTTCGAAAATATTGTACATATACGCAAAGGGCCCTGCACTCCAACTACAAGGTTTATGTGAACCATTGCAAAGAATTATTAACACTAAGAAGGGTTTGCTCATATGATTTGAGTAAATAGGTTCTATAAATTACTGGTTAATGGCTGGTGAAGATGGAGTGATAGAGGTGATAGAGGTGATAGACGTGATAGAGGTGATAGACGTGATAGAGGTGATAGACGTGATAGACGTGATAGACGTGATAGAGGTGATAGACGTGATAGACGTGATAGAGGTGATAGAGGTGATAGACGTGATAGACGTGATAGAGGTGATAGACGTGATAGAGGTGATAGACGTGATAGACGTGATAGACGTGATAGACGTGATAGAGGTGATAGAGGTGATAGACGTGATAGATGTGATAGACGTGATAGAGGTGATAGACGTTATAGACGTGATAGAGGTGATAGACGTGATAGACGTGATAGACGTGAAAGACGTGATAGACGTGATAGAGGTGATAGACGTGATCGAGGTGATAGACGTGATAGACGTGATAGACGTGATAGAGGTGATAGATGTGATAGAGGTGATAGACGTGATAGAGGTGATAGACGTGATAGAGGTGATAGACGTGATAGAGGTGATAGAGGTGATAGAGGTGATAGACGTGATAGAGGTGATAGACGTGATAGAGGTGATAGACGTTATAGACGTGATAGAGGTGATAGACGTGATAGACGTGATAGACGTGATAGACGTGATAGACGTGATAGAGGTGATAGACGTGATAGACGTGATAGACGTGATAGACGTGATAGACGTGATAGAGGTGATAGACGTGATAGAGGTGATAGAGGTGATAGAGGTGATAGAGGTGATAGAGGTGATAGACGTGATAGACGTGATAGACGTGATAGACGTGATAGACGTGATAGACGTGATAGACGTGATAGAGGTGATAGACGTGAGAGACAAATGCTTTTCTGTGTTGTATCAACGGAGGTTTAAAAAAGTCCTTTCTTAAGCTTTCGTTGGCTTTTATCCAAATTGAGAGTCCAAAGACTCCAGGGCGTTATTGGTGGTATTTTGGGTAATTAAAAAGAAAACACTTTTGACTTGACTTGGGTCTCAGAGAATCAATACTGTTTATCATCAAGACATCTGAATCACTACAGACAGGTTGGGATGGGAGACACGGCTCCACGATGTATCGCTTCGACATCGTCAACACAAAGTGCACAGACACAAAACTCACATCGCAGGATGTGCAATGTCGGCAAATTACCTCGGACACTTGATGCTAGAACTTTTTTGCCGCTTTATACAAAAGGATAACTCGCCTTAATCTTACCTTAATCTATGATAGATCTATGATCTATGATTATATTTCGTATTGATAGTCTAAACCTGCAAAGTAAATAAAGTTAGTAAAAAGTACAATATTTGCCTCTGATATGTAGTGGAGCTCAATGAAAAGTACCTTAAAATAATACTTAAGTAGTACTTGAGTAAATGTACTCTGTCACGCAGAGTTCAGGTGTGAGATATGATGACGGGAGAAAAAGGGATGTGGAACATCATGTGTGTATGGAAAACATATAATGAATAGATCTTTGAAAAGGAAATTAGAAAACAAGTGTGAGTTTAGCGCAGGAACTACCACGACTCTTGTATTTGCATTGTAGCTGTTCACAATATCGAGCTGATCTTCATCGCATACTTCCACTTTTAGATCTCTCCCATCACGTCCTCCTTCCTCTTCCTCCTCCAGGACTGTGAGGAGTGAGGTGTCAGAGGCAAACGCCACCGTGGCTTCACTTAGTGAACCACAACTCCTAAATAAACATGGAACTTCTCCGCTCTGGAGACTCATTTCTTCCCTTTCACATTACTGTGTCCAAGCACTCCCAGCCTCTCTCTCCCTCTCCCTCCCTCCCTCCCTCCCTCTCTCTCTCCCTCCCTCCCTCTCTCTCCCTCCCTCCCTCCCTCTCATTTCCTCCTAATTGTGTTCAATTTCAATCAGCCTCTTTCATTTTCCTCTCTCTCCTAATTGTGTGGTGTTTATGCATTCATGGGACATTTCTCTCTTTTAGCTGTTCAATCACCATCTCTCCTAATCACGCTCTAGTTGTGTATTTGTTGCCCTCTCTCTCTCTCTCTCTCTCTCACATTCTATTGCTCCATTGTTCTGCTGACCTCTTTCTTCCTCTTCATCATTCCAGCAGACTATTTTGGCCTCTCGTCGTCTCCCATCTATTTTCCTGTCAATACATTCGCACCACTTCCAGCCTCCTTATTTTCCTCTTGACACTGATGTCATTTCATCACGTCCACACATAGATGTGTGTGTATGTTGTTTCCACACTAAAAGGCCT
>JAVDOI010000362.1:45000-62500 GCA_032191485.1 Leptoclinus maculatus
ACTCTTTTAATGTCTAGTGTTGGCTCATGATGGCTCATGATGGCTCATGTTGGCTCATATTGGCTCATATTGGCTCATGTTGGCTCATGATGGCTCATGTTGGCTCATGTTGGCTCATGTTGGCTCATGATGGCTCATGATGGCTCATGTTGGCTCATGTTGGCTCATTTTGGCTCATGATGGCTCATGTTGGCTCATGATGGCTCATGTTGGCTCATGATGGCTCATGTTGGCTCATATTGGCTCATGTTGGCTCATGTTGGCTCATGATGGCTCATGTTGGCTCATGATGGCTCATGTTGGCTCATGATGGCTCATGTTGGCTCATGTTGGCTCATGTTGGCTCATGATGGCTCATGATGGCTCATGTTGGCTCATGTTGGCTCATGTTGGCTCATATTGGCTTATGTTGGCTCATGTTGGCTCATGATGGCTCATTTTGGCTCATGATAGCTCATGATGGCTCATGTTGGCTCATGTTGGCTCATGTTGGCTCATGTTGGCTCATGTTGGCTGATGTTGGCTCATGATGGCTGATGTTGGCTCATGATGGCTGATGTTGGCTCATGTTGGCTCATGATGGCTCATGTTGGCTCATGTTGGCTCATGATGGCTCATGTTGGCTCATGTTGGCTCATGATGGCTCATGATGGCTCATGTTGGCTCATGTTGGCTCATGTTGGCTGATGTTGGCTCATGATGGCTGATGTTGGCTCATGATGGCTGATGTTGGCTCATGTTGGCTCATGTTGGCTCATGACTCCTGAGACTGACTGTGTTCAATCTTTCTGTTTCCAGAGAATGTTGTATTTTGGGTCTTCTGTTTGTTTGTTTTATTTGGGTTTACTGCTTTTATTTTGAAGGTAACTCGTCTTGTTTTACTTCCTTCATTTGTTTTTCCCGCCTTTGTTGATCGCCTCATTGGTCTCTCGTCAGACCTGTAGTCACCTGTGTGTCTGTTCACCTGTTCCCCCAATACTCAGTCCCTATTCACACCAGCCCAGTTCTTTTGTTCTTCGTCGGTTCTTCGTCCTGGTCCCGGTTCTCCCTTCCATCCAGCGGGCCCAGCGGTACGGCCTGTGTCTCCAGCAGCGTGGTGTTTGCTCTGCTCCTGGCCGGAGGAGGAGATGCTGACCTCTCGTCCTCCCGCCGGAGCGTCCGACTTACATCATTGTTGTTTAAAGAATGCTTTTACTAGACAGCCAGCAGAAAGTGACGCCGCGGCTCGAGGCCACCAGGACGGCCAGACACGGTAAACCGCTCTATTTATCAGGAGCAGATGATGAGACATGTTGTGGTCATGCTGATTAAAACTGATTCCAATTACATAACATTTAAATGTGAATGTCATCTTTAGAATATGGAATACAATTTAAACATCTTGTCATTTATAAAACACAAATCAAGTGCTTCTGCTCTTCAGAGGAAACATGAGACAATCACAGTGAGGTGATTATGTAACAGAAAACGATTATGTAAAAATAAAACAACCCAAAACAAACCAAGCGGTTTAGATTATAGAAACAACAAAAAGCTAGGCGTACATCTGATCCTTTAATCCGCCCGTTACTCCCTGACAACACATCACATCTCTCCTTCTGCTCAGCAGAAAGCTCGTTATGCTAATGTGAACACAGTGTCTTTTGGGTGGTATTTAGGATTGTGAAACAGATTATAATGGCCTGGGAGAGTGTGTGTGTGTGTGTGTGTGTGTGTGTGTGTGTGTGTGTGTGTGTGTGTGTGTGTGTGGGGGGTGTGCATAACACAGATGGCTGATTTGTAAAAAAAAATAAAAATGGATGTGAACAGGGACGGTTACTGATATTGTGATTTTCTTGCCTGTATGGTTCTGAATAGCGATGAGGCTCCAGTTAAACATGTAACCACGAACAACCCACACACAGCTGGACCCACCAGTTCTGACCCCACAGAGCCCCAGTGGACCCACCAGTTCTGACCCCACAGAGCCCCAGTGGACCCACCAGTTCTGACCCCACAGAGCCCCAGTGGACCCACCAGTTCTGACCCCACAGAGCCCCAGTGGACCCACCAGTTCTGACCCCACAGAGCCCCAGTGAACGTCTACTGTTGTTCCCAAACGTTGTCATGTTGGGATTTCATATACGTTGGAGCGCAGAGCCAGTCTTCTGGCAGACAGCAGTCTATTCAACGGGTAATGAGACGGTGTTAAAAGAGTATTTTCGTCTTCACAGAAGAAGTCTCCTTAATGAATGAATGATGTTTTTTTCATCCCCTTTAGATTACAAACATGCATAAAACACAGCAAACCACTTGAAAAATGTTTTGGAAAACTGGCATTGCTAAGTGATTCAACGCAGAAGTCAATGAGGCGTAGCAGAGCGAACAGTTCCCCGTGGAAAAAAAAGCATTTTTGTGCAGAAGATGAAGCAGGTGAAGCAGTGAAAATTGGTATTGATATTTCCACCAAGCTGTCAGAGATATATCTTCACCCACCTTTTACAAGCATTAAAGAAAAAACTCAAATCAGCATGAACCCAAGGACCATGAAAGTCTATCAGTACCAAACTTTAGCTGCCACTATCTTCGACACTTAATTAAATGGCTAACCGGTCGCTCATCCGTCCGTCCGTTCTTCCCTCAGTCGCTCCGTGCGTAGGGCACTGGGAGGTGATCAATCATTCATACACTGATGGCAGGGGCCACCATGCAAGGTGCTCGAAGAGGTGACACTTCTCACTTGATTTATTACTTCAGTAAACATTATAAACATGACATTATGGTCTCAAGTCTTCCTCATTTCAGCATTATGTCCATTTAAGAAGGGTCCCGCTTAGAGTCAAATAGCTCAGTGATTTTCAACCGCTGTGCCGCGGCACACCAGTGTGCCGTGAGAGATCGTCAGGTGTGTCGTGGGAAAATGTCCAATTTCACTTAATGAGTCAAAAAAAGATATTAGTTAGTTGTTACAAATACTTTGCCATTGTTGAGCGTCTGAGCTGCAATATAGTGTCTGGCTAAGTAATAATACTCTTCCATGCCAGTGGGTGGCAGTAGGTAGCGCAGTAATGACCTCGTTAATGTAGGACAGTAGAATGAAATGATGGGAGAGGTTGAGGTGACGAGACGAACAGATGGAGAAATATTTGAAAAGGAAAAATGCAGACTCTGAACTGGGCCCTGGACAACATAACCCAGATGAAAAGCCTAGTAAGGATCAACACATTGAGAGACTTGTCATTACATTGTCATCATATATCCGGCCCTCGGTACAACGGCCCGCCAGAAAATATCATATGTTTATCATAACTGTCCCGCCACACCACAGAGCTCCGGGACGAAACGTGGCGATGTTAGCTGGCTTTATGTGCAACATAACGAAGCATCTCACTGCGCTAAACCTCCAGCTTCAGGGACGGGGACGTGTGATCACAGACATGTGTGATGCAGTAGAAGTCTCCACCGCTGTGTTCCCGACTGAGCATTGTGCTGATAAACTGGGTGCACTTGGCACAGAGTTCACTCGGCGATTTGACGACTTTGCAGCTCAGAAATTTTAATTTGAACTGCTCAGCAATCGGTTTGCAGTTGACGTGGAAAGAGCACCTGTGGAGCTGATAGACCTCCAGTGTAATGACACTCAAGGCAAAGTATGACTCTGAGGGCGCTGCACAGTTTCCAAGCTTCATCCCAAAACGATGCCTTAACTCCGCCTACATGCTGCTCAAACGCTCTGCATGTTTGGAAGCACATACCTGTGTGAGCAGCTGTTCTCTGTGATGAAGATGAACACAAACCCACACAGGAGTCGTCTCACTGATGCACACCTTCACTCCATCTTGAGGGTTTCCACAGAACCTAACCCCAGATATTAATGAACTGGCAGCCAAGAAAAGATGCCAAACATCTGGCTCTGGTACATATGCATAAAATAATATCGCCTACCTAAACATGTAAAAGGTGTCATTTTGTAACGTTTTTGGTTGTTGGTGTGCTGCGGGATCTTTTTAATGTAAAGAATGTGCCGCGGCTCAGAAAAGGTTGAAAAACACTGAAATAGACCATAAAGCAGGATATGCTTTAGGGTGTGGCTACCTTTTGATTGACAGGTCGCTATCAGAGTCTCTACGTCAATCCACCGCAGTCCAAACATGGTCACATCCGTTCACTGGTTGCAAAAATCCAAGATGGCGACAACCAAAATGCCAAACTCAAGGTTTCAAAACCACAGTCCACAAACCAATGGGTGACATCACGTGGACTACGTCCACTCCTTATACACAGTATGAGTCGAAACCTAAAGAAGGCAACTTTATTACTTTCAATCTTAACAAAGGCAGATCCACTCCTTTCGTTCTTATTTTTCACAAGAAAAGCCCTACACATACACTGTCACATCTGACAGTACACATTTAATGGTAAACACGTGTGAGGTATGGTTTGTCAGGTTGCAGAGACGCAGAAGCCCAGAGGAACACTGCGATTATATTGTCCTACATCGGTATTGTCTGGCTCTGTAGCTCATAAAAACAATGAATGTGCTTCAGACTGCACAGAGAGAACTAAATGCAGATAAAGGCTTTATGTCAGTAGTATTTATCATCTGTGTTTGACGTTCCAGGAGGGTGTGTCATAAACAATACTGATGTATTGTATATCTGTTATCATGAAATGGATGATGTGACTAATACGTTACTGAAACTATGTCTTTCACTTCCCTGTTTGTCTTCCACTGTGTGCACCGTCATGTGTTGCTGCAAATGTGCCTTAACGAAATAAAATCCCCCAAAAACGGGTCACCGTGTAAAAGTAGCTTGAATCAATGTGTCAGAACCCGACCACTGTGAGACACGGCAGGGTTTGTACACTCCGCTCCACCTCCCTGATGTCATTTTAAGAAACATAATGCATCATAAAACCACATCTCTTAATCTTACACACGCCCATTTATTACTTCCAGGGTCATGAAAAACATGATTATGGTGACGCAGCTGGGTGGAAACTATTTACTTTTCCATTTCCATTCAACTGTCATCTCGAGAAGTAGTTGGGAATGTGACATAAGATCCGCCAACCATACTGGGAGGAGGGACTGGAAACTATTTGATCCCGGCCACATATCGGCCTGTAACAGCGGCAGGACGAACTACGACTCGTCCATTTGATATGAACCCACATTAGATGAGATTAGAAAGCAATATAGCCTGCAATTTCACAGGGGAAATGGGAGATAATAATAACAAGTTGCTAATGCCAAATCCCTCGGCTGCTGACCTGCATCCTGTTCTGTCTGAGTGTGGAGGATTTCATATTGTAGCTCTATCAAGGAGAAGATGAAACACGTCTTTTTGCATTTTCAAGTATGGCCACAATGATTCTTAATAACCGAATGCAACAGGCCCAAACAGATTCTCCCGGGGATGTCAAAAGGCATGCTGGGAAATGTAGATTGTTGTGGTAGAAGTAGCTGAGACTAGATTGGGAAAGGGATGCATCTGAGTGAGAACTTTAACGTTATGGTCCTCAAGAATGTCATTATTTCAAACAATATATACTATCTATCGTCAGCAATTTATTCTGCATTCAATGTATTTGTATTGTCTCGTTGTAGGTTTTTTTGTTACTGGCAGAGTCTGCTCCTCCCGGGAACACCAGGAAACAATGCAACTAACAACTAATAAGGGCTGCAACAGCTTGTGTATTCACACACAATGCAGATCCAAAGATCACAAGCATTGTGAGTTCCGCCCAGAAACTGTTTTTACCTGTACGCCGTTAGCAACATTTAGCACAACAAGCTGATTGCCTGCGAGTCAGTCACACTGTGGAGAGCTCAGATAAAACACAGGAGCTGGAAGGAGCCGCCAGTTGTTTGGGAACAATTCGGATTGAATCCGGTCAGCTACAACACCAACGGAGAGAGTTGTGTATAAGTGCAGTACTTGTACTGTCGGTGTTGCTCAAACTTGTAGGGTATGTGAATGGAAACACATCGGACATGCTAAGGCATCACCCAGACATGCCGGTCAACACTCCTAATTTTCCTGCCTCCTAAACCGGGGTATGAACCCAACCTTTACACCCAGGTGGCAACCTCCGGTTCTGCAGAGTGAAGCCAATGCAAACCTACCAGAGCCGTATACTGCGTCTCTAGTCACTCCTCCGCAGTCCAAATATGGTCACTTCCATTCACTGGTTGCAAAAAGTCAAGACGGCGATGGCCGTAATCCAAAATCACGACTAACGAAGCACAAACCAATGGGTGACGTCAGGGCAACTATGTCCACTTCTTATGTACTGTCTATTGTAACACCCCTACAGCAGTAGGGGTGTTACAATCTCAACCCAACACTCCCCCAACAATTGGGGAGGCTTTTATGTTGAAGCAGCCACAGGAACAGTTGACCGTGCCCTGCTGTTGAGTGTGCCGTGTTGAGATCAGATCACAGTCCCTGGAGATGATTTACTTCCTTCATCAGAACATGAGACGACGAGTGCAGTTTGTTTGGCTGCGCTTTACACAGAAACACCAGCTGTTCCTAATCTGTTCCTAATCTGTTCCTAATCTGTTCCTAATCTGTGGATTTTCTGACAGAAAAGCTGTTGAAGATGTTTTTCAACCAGGATTAAAATATTCAAGATTACAACTTTAATTTCCTCAATATCTTTGCGCTGATGTGTAAATAGAGGTGAGGATCCATGTGAGGACATTGTGTGAGGCTCCACTCTGGTTTCATGGGTTTAGATTTCATCTATACTGTAAGGAGTGGCGTGTGTTGCTGAGAAGGATTACACTTCATGAAATGAACATGGTCTCTGCATTAACAGCCTATTGTGTGTACAGTGGCATCAGGGTTTATGTTTCACTGAATGTAGTCAGCACAAGTCTTTATACATCTGCTGACATGTTGCTATTACCAGTCTGTCAGGCAAGAGGAAGCTCCACTGGAACAAGTTAATGGAAAACCTCCATTACACATTGTTACACATCATTACATATCATCAATCTGCAACGTTCAGTGCATTTTAGTGTTGATTTTTGTGATGAAGTGCCACGATTTAGCTTTACCCTCGAACGGTCATGTGCATCCACTTCAGTTAGTCACTTCCTATGTTTCCGAGAGTGCCACCTGCTAGAGATCGTGCCTGAGGTGTGAGTATCCAGTGTGGGAAGGGACTGTAGAGAGGGTTTTATCAACAGTAACTTTAAGAAGCTGTCTGCAGCTATCATGTAGTTATAAATGCTAAGTAGTAATAATGAATCACAGTGGAAAGGAGGTGGGACAACCGACCGAAATAAGTAGAAGTGCCTTCAACTTGAGTTCTCTCTAGTGGCCACCAGGGGGCGACTCCTCTGGTTGTATAGAAGTCTATGAGAAAATGACTCTACTTCTCTCTTGATTTATTACCTCAGTAAACATTGTAAACATGAGTTTATGGTCTCAATCTCTAGTTTCAAGTCTTCTTCAATACAGCATGATGTTCATTTAGTACATTATGGTCCATTTAGAGTCAAACAGACCATAAAGCAGGGGATGCTTTAGGGGCGGGGCTTACTGTGATTGACAGGTGGCTACCATGGCTTTGTCCGGTCAGGGAGTTGTCTGTGTTTTCCTCTTAGCACTTGTGTGTTTTCACAAAAACCAAGATGGCAGCGGATAAAAACCAAGATGACGACGGCCATGAATTAGTATTTTCAGAACAGTAAAAAACAAGTCATAGTCATAGCATGTCGCAGAAAGTGACCGCATTGTGTGTCAAAAAATCTCAGTATGTTGAAAAAAACTGTGAAAATGTCATAGATTTGTGTGTTAAATTAAGTAATAAAGAAGCCATAAACATTTTTAAAAGTCATGAAAATGTCATAGTACAGCATGTTAAAAAAGTCACAGTCAGACCTGCAGGAAGGACACACAGTTGTCATTTGGTCAATCAAGGGGTCGACACAGCGGGGGCCTGAAGTAGCACCTAGGCATCATTTGGTGAGGAAGTCTGGCCTCAATGTGTATTGCAAGATGGCGCCGTGCCAACGGCTGCCTGTCGCAGCAGCTCTGTGTGTGTATTCTTATTTTAGTATTTTTTCCACTTTTCCTCTCTTCTTTTGTTCTTTTTTTCCTTCACGTTTAGTTTAAGTTGTGGTCAGAAAACGGACCGTAACTTTCTCTCAACTTTTCTCGTGGCTTTTCTGTTACGTTTCTCGCTCTTTGTAACGGAGAGCCACACACAATGACTGGGGCCATTGTTTACACCCGCGATCAGCTGATTGCGCTGAGCAAACCGCGGCTGCTGCCCGGCGCCAGGCATGATATCCCGGCGGAGCTACGGAGACGGGCTCGGGGCTGCAGGTCTGGCGCTAAGCGGAGGGCGAAGAGGAGGAGATACAAACCTTCGGTACCGGCGATTGTAATGGGGAACGTGAGGTCTTTGGCAAACAAGACGGTACGAACTCGGCGCGCTGGTTAAGACTGAGAGGGACTTCCGTGAGTGTAGCGTCATGTGTTTTACGGAAACTTGGCTACATGAGGATTTTCCGGATCACAGTGCGTCGCTTCCCGGCTTCAGGACTATTCGGGCGGACAGAGACATGATACAGAGCGGTAAGAAGAGAGGTGGTGGGATTGCAGTGTATGCGAACGAGAGGTGGTGCAATCCTGACCATGTGTGTGTGAAGGAACGCTTCTGTAGCCCGGACATTGAACTGTTAGCCGTGGGGATGCGCCCGTATTACTTGCCGAGGGAGTTCACGTCCGCCATTGTTGTGGCTGTGTACGTCCCTCCATGAGCTGAAGCAGAGAGAGCAGTGGACACCATCCACTCCACTGTGTCTGGACTGCTGAGTCAACACCCTGGTGCGTTTTTGGCTATTACTGGAGACTTTAACCACACCACCCTGGATAAAGCCCTGCCAACGTTCCACCAGTATGTTGACTGCCCCACAAGGAACAATAAAACTCTGTATCTACTGTATGCAAATGCTAAGGATGCATACAGTGCCACTGCCCTTCCCCCCCTTGGCAGGTCCGACCACAACCTGATCCTATTGTCACCCAGGTATGTTCCTCTGGTGCAGAGGCTGCCTGTGACCACCAGGTCTGTGAGGAGGTGGTCTCAGGAGGCTAATGACGCCCTGCAGGACTGTTTGAGTCCACAGATTGGGATGTGCTGTGTGGACCACATGGGGAGGACCTCAACAGCATGACGGACTGCATCACAGAATACATTAAATTCTGTGAACAGACCGCCGTTCCATCCCGGACAGTACACTGCTTCCCCAACAATAAACCTTGGATCACAAGTGACCTGAAAGCTCTTCTTAACAAGAAGAAAGCAGCTTTCAGGTCTGGGGACAGGGAGGAGCTCAGGAGAGTCCAACGCGACCTGAGGGTGAAGCTCAGGGAGGGCAAGGACTCCTACAGGAGGAAGCTGGAGGCCAAACTCCAGCAGAACAATGTGAGGGAGGTGTGGATGAAGCAGATTACTGGCTTCAAGGTTGGAGGTAGACAACCAGGGGGCTCCCTGGAGAGGGCCAACGACCTAAACTCTTTTTTCAATAGGTTTAGCTCAGAGCCCTCATCTGTCTCCTCCACACACCACACCTCCCAAACACCTCCCCCTCCCCCCTCTGTCCCCCCTGGTGAGCTGCATGGACTCAGAGCCCTCCACTTCAAAGGGCTCTTCCACCACTGACACCATGACCACCCCCCCCCCCTCTCTGTGACGACTGGCCAGGTGAGAAGACAGCTGGAGAGACTCCACCAAGGCAAGGCTGCGGGACCTGATGGCATCAGCCCCAGGGTCCTGAAGACCTGCGCCACCCAGCTGTCGGAGGTCCTGCAACACCTCTACAACCTGAGCCTGAAGCAGGAGGAAGTCCCAGTGCTGTGGAAGACGTCGTGCCTGGTCCCTGTACCAAAAAAGACGACACCATCTAGCCTCAACGACTACCGACCAGTTGCCCTCACATCTCATGTGATGAAGGTGCTGGAGAGGCTGGTCTTGGCCCACCTCCGACCGCAGGTGAGATCCTCACTGGACCCTCTGCAATTTGCATACCAGTCCCGTGTGGGGGTGGACGACGCCATCATCTACCTGCTGCAGCGAGCTCAGTCGCACCTGGATGGACCCGGTGGCTCTGTGAGAATCACTTTCTTTGATTTCTCCAGTGCATTCAACACCATCCAACCAGTGCTGCTGAGTGAGAAGCTGCGGGTGGTGGGGGTTAACACGTCCACCGTCTCCTGGATCACTGACTACCTCACGGGCAGACCACAGTTTGTCCTACTGGGCAGTGTGCTGTCTGATACGGTGGTCAGTGATACTGGAGCCCCACAGAGAACTGTTCTGTCTCCCTTCCTGTTCACCTTGTACACCACTGACTTCCAGTACAACTCAGGGTCATGCCATCTGCAGAAGTTCTCTGATGACTCTGCAGTGGTCGGGTGTATAAGGGACGGACGGGAGGAGGAGTACAGGGCAGTAGTGGATGACTTTGTAGAGTGGTCCGGTAGAAATCACCTGCTGCTGAACGTGGCCAAGACCAGAGAGATGGTGGTCGACTTCAGGAGGAAGACGACGGCTCCACAACCGCTGAGAGTTCTGGGAAAGGATGTGGACATGGTGGAGGAGTACAAGTACCTGGGTGTCACCATCGACAACAGACTTAACTGGAAGGCGAACATCAACGCTGTGTACAAGAAGGGGATGAGTCGACTCTTTTTCCTGAGGAAACTTCGATCCTTCGAGGTGTGCAGCAAGATGTTGGAGATGTTCTACCAGTCTGTTGTGGCCAGTGCACTTCACTTCTCCGTAGTCTGCTGGGGAGCAGCATTGGAGCCGGAGACACCAACAGACTTAACAAACTAGTTAAGAAGGCTCCATCATTGGCTGCAAACAAGACAATCTGGAACAGGTGGTGGAGAGGAGGACACTGAAGAAACTTTTATCCATATTGGATAACCCGGATCACCCTCTCCACCATCTACTGCAGGGACAGAGGAGCACTTTCTCCAACAGACTGATCCAGCTCCGCTGTCACAAGGAAAGATACAGGAGGACATTCCTGCCCACTGCTATTACACTTTATAACAAATCACCTCTGGCCAGATCATCATCCTTCAAAGGACTACAACACTTGCTTGCTGTTGCTGGTGATCCTTGCACTACTGTTCAGTTTGTTTTAGTTTACCTAGTTCATTTTATACCATGATCCGTGCACTACTGTTCAGTTTGTTTAGCGTACCTAGTTCATTTAATACCATGATCCGTGCACTACTGTTCAGTTTGTTTTAGTTTACCTAGTTGTTCATTTGATACCATTCCAATTCATTGTATATACTGTGCATTTTTATTTTATTCTATTTTATCTTATTTTTTATTCTATTTCTTCAATTCAATATCTGCTCTGCTATTTTATTGTACTGTATATATTGTGCATTTCCATACCTCATATTTTATTCTACTCTGTAACTTGCTGCTGCTACAAACAAATTTCCCCCTGGGGATAAATAAAGTGTATATCTATCTATCTATCTATCTATCTATTCTTCATCAACTTCTTATAGTGTATGAATAGGACCCTGGAGCATTAAGTTGTATCCAATCTCTTTAAATCTAACTAAAAACCACTTAATCAAATCAATCAATCAATCAATCCATCAAAAAACAGTAACAACAGACACAATTAGACCTCTTGCTTGAGGAGGATAGAGGAAGAATCACCTACCCAGACTCTATCTTGGCTCTGAATTCCACTCCAGCTTTATTCCTAAACATTTACAGACCTCCTAAATACTGTGCAACCTTCTTTGATGAGTTTACTGAACTGCTGTCTATAATCTGTATTGATTTTGACTGTGTGGTTATTGTTGGTGATTTAATATCCATGTTGATATTCCCCAGGACAGAGGGTCTATAGAACTATGTGGTGTCCTTGATAATTATGATCTGACTCAGCATGTGACAGGACCCCCCCACAACAGGGGGCACACTCTGGACCTAATCATCACCAAAGGTCTAAACATTTCCACGGTTGCTGTGACTGATGTTGCACTCTCTGATCATTTCTGTGTTTTCTTTGAGAGTGCAATCTCAGTGCACACAAATGTCCAAACCGAGGTTGTGACAAAGTGTTACATCTCTGAAAACACCGGTGAACTATTTATTCAGAAGTACTCCTCCACACCAGCCCTCTCTTGCATCTCAGTCAATGAGCTTGTAGAAGCTTCAATTCTAAAGTTAACAATGTTATTGATGCCATTGCACCCACTAAAGTGAAGGTTGTCTCGTTAAGCAGAGATCTCCTTGGAGAAATGCCACGCTGGTCAGAATAGAGAAACGAGAGTGTCGGAAAGCTGAGCGCAGGTGGCGAAAAACAAATCTCCAGGTTCACTGCGACATCTATAAAGAGAGACTTCACAATTATAATGTGGAACTTAGAAATGCAAGGCAGTCCTTCTTCTCTGACATCATAACCAAAAACAATAACAATACTCGCGCCTTATTAGCTACCGTCGACAGGCTAACAAACCCACCAGTGTCAGTAGCTGCTGAGCTCCAATCCACCTGGACATGCAATCAATGTGACTCCTTTTTTACTGACAAGCAGTCAGTGCCTCCACACCAACCACAGGATATGTGTTGTCCCCATCTGTGAATAACATCCATTCAAATATCAGGACACGATTTCATTCAATCGACCGTAGAAGCTTAGAAGACATTATACAACATCTGAAGTCATCCTCCTGCTGCTTGGATATTCTACCAACACACTTTTTCAAAGATATTTCAAACTGCATGACCACTGATCTTTTACACATTGTAAACACATCCCTTCTCTCAGGTGTCTTCCCACAAGCCCTAAAACCTGCAGTTATTAAACCGCTCCTAAAGAAGGCTAATTTAGACTCAACAATGAAACATTATAGGCCAATATCAAACCTCTTCTTGGCCGTAAATAAGTGTTTTGATGTCTTCCAGTCAGGCTTTGGACAGCACCACAGTACTGAAACTGCTCTTGTTAAGGTTTTCCAAATGGCAGAACTTCAGTCTTAGTATTACTGGATCTCAGTGCTGCATTCGACACGGTCGACCATGACATACTACTAGAAAGACTAAACATCTGGGTGGGACTCTCTGGCACAGCACTTAACTGGTTTGAATCCTACTTGAAGGACCGAGAATACTTTGTGTCTGTAGCTAATTACACATCAGAGCTGACTAAAATGACATGTGGTGTTCCCCAAGGTTCAATACTGGGGCCTCTTCTGTTCAACATCTACATGCTGCCACTAGCTCAGATTATGGAAAACAACAAAGTCTGTTATCATAATTATGCAGACGACACACAAATCTACATAACTATATCACCAGGGGACTATAATCCCATACAAGGGCTGGTAAATGCATTGAACAAATCAACAACTGGATGTGCCAGAACTTTCTTCAATTAAACAAAGAACAAACAGAAGTAATTGTTTTTGGTACCAAGGACGAACGATTGAAAGTCAGCGCTCAGCTTCAATCACTGATGTTAAAAACCTCAAACCAAGCCAGAAATCTAGGTGTAGTTATGGATTCAGACCTCAACCTGAACAGCCATATCAAGACAATTACTAAATCAGCCTCCTATCACCTGAAGAACATATCAAGGGTTAGAGGACTTATGTCTCAACATACTGTAACGCTGTGTTTACAGGTCTCTGTAACAAGTCATTCAGAACGCTGCAGCTCGAGTCCTCACTAAGACAAAGAAAGTGGATCACATCACTCCAGTTCTGAGGTCTTTACACTGGCTTCCTGTCCAACAAAGACTTGACTTTAAAATCCTGCTGTTGGTTTATAAAGCACTGAATGGTTTAGGGCCAAAATACATCTCTGATCTGCTGCTACCTTATGAACCATCCCTACTCTTAGGTCGTCTGGGACCGGTCTGCTCTCTGTTCCAAGAGTCACAACTAAACATGGAGAAGCAGCGTTCAGTTTTTCTGCCCCAAATATCTGGAACAAAGTCCCAGAAAGCTGCAGGTCTGCTGAGACCCTCAGCTCCTTTAAGTCAAGACTGAAGACTTTTCTGTTTGCTGCCTTTAATTGAACCTGGTTCAAGGATATTAATCCATTTCTACATTTTACTACTGTATTTTATTTCTTACACTGCTTTTTAATGTTTCAATGAATGTTCTTAATTGTTTTTAAATCTCCTTTTCTTTTCCTTATGTTTTGATGCTTTTAATGGTTTTATGTGAAGCACTTTGAATTACCCTGTTGTTGAAATGTGCTGTACTAATAAACTTGCCTTGCCTATAGCATAAACCTCTGGCTGCGTACAGACGCCGGCCAGCACCCCAACCCGATGACAGCCAAGTTTTACTTTGGCCTGTCTTCAGCTCAGCCACAGACTTCACGTTAATTGGCAGCAACTGACGTGACTTGCGGACGAGGACGTTTGTCATTCTGACCGGTGAAAGCGCCGGTCAGTGAAAAATGAGAAGCTGTTCCCTGAATTGTGTGTACACAGTGCTCTTTGCTAATGAGTGAGAGAGAGAGAGGATAAATAATGGGTTCCATTAGTCAGAACACAGTCCATCACAATTTTCACTCACTGCATTGCACCGTATGCAGTGAAATGCTCGCACTGAGCCGGCTGTCATTAAGGAGAGCAGTACTGTGGTGGACAAACACAGTCTTATCTATTTATTTCAATACAATCCATTATAAAATGTCCAGATCGGCCTGATACCAATCCTTAGGATCAGCTCTGGACATCTCTATTGACGTACAATTGCACAAGATTGACACTAAAACACGGTCATATTCTTGTGAGGAATAAGTGCTTTGTTCTAAATTCTCAATGAAATGTATTACTTTCACTTTAAACTGTTGAAACTGTGCAGGAAAAAAGCGAGCAAATAACTTTTAGCGATCCCACATTGACATTTTTTGTGGCTGATAACATTTGCTGATGGTCGATGATCCATCCCGCCCGATACAGATCATTTGTGTTGTTGAATATTGTTATATATTATATTATATTAATATTGTTTTCACCACCGTCCCAAAAATTATTTCAACCGCAAAACGTCTGTAAACTGAAATTCTAAATGTTATCCTTTTACTTTGTCATCGTGATCTATCGTGATTATATGCATAGAAACACACAATTCAAATGATTATGAAATAAATGATTGTATTTTTAATGATGTATTATAAACTGCTTAGAACTAGTGTTCCCTCTCTAATATCAATTTTATTATTGCTGTGAAAACATCTCCTTCAAACAACTTGTTTCTCACCAAAAACTACATTTTACAAGATAACATTGAACACATCATGAGAACATTAAAATGTACCTTTGCCCAATACTCCAATCATAATGTCAATGAATGGAACCTCTGCTGCCAACGTTACTAGCTCTCCTGCGTATTTCAAGACAGAATTTGTGATACAATTTGTTTACAATGTAACATTATGGGACCTGGGACTAGAACATATGAAGGAGAATCTCCAGATCGCATATTTTACTGTATATCGTCCGATAAAGATCAGCAGCACAACTTCATTTCACACTATAATGGTTAAACCGTGTAATTAATCTGGAGCTCACGTGTGCCGATCGGTGAGGGGGGATCTGTACCACAGACTGTATATAAGAAGTGGTCGAGTCATCGTGACGTCACACATTGGTTTGACTGCTGTTTTGAAGCTTTGAGTTCTGCGATTTCGTCGTCATCTTCTATCACGGCCGTCGCCACGTTGTTTTTTTCGCAACCGATGAACGGAAGTGACCATATTTGGAATGCGGAGAAGTGACGTAGAGACGCCGTATACGTCTCTGGGAGCAACAGCGACCTGTCGATCACAGTAGCCCCGCCCTAAAGCATCCCCTGCTTTATGGTCTGTTTGACTCTAAATGGACCATAATGTACTAAATGAACATCATGCTGTATTGAAGAAGACTTGAAACTAGAGATTGAGACCATAAACTCATGTTTACAATGTTTACTGAGGTAATAAATCAAGAGAGAAGTAGAGTCATTTTCTCATAGACTTCTATAGAATCAGAGGAGTCGCCCCCTGGTGGACACTAGAGGGAATGAAGCTTTAACACATGAAGCATCGGCTTCACTCGTCAGAACCGGAGGTTACCGGATCAACTACAGGCAGTTACACCACTAGTGAAATTCTGATCGTCGTCCTTATGTTTGTCTGTTTCAGATCTACAGTATAACAAGTCTTGTGTCCGTCATCTATGTAATTAAATCAACACCCCCCCAGAGTGACATGAATTTAATACTACTGACACACTTCAACACACCACACCGATCAGCTGACAGATGATTTGGCGACATTTGACTTGACGGCGCAGAGAAAACAAAGCGGGAGACATCTTTTAAACAAGCTGCCCATTTTTAATCATTTGGACACTTTAATAATAAAACAGTCCCGACACGGTCCAGCTGTGCAGCTTTAGCAGATGTTTTCACAGCTACCTCTCAGTAATTTCCCCGTGGATTTGGCAAAAGGACACGGTTGAGCTGGATGAGTAACAGTGATGTATCATCCAGGTCCGTCTCTAAACTCCACAGCAAGAGTCAGGGGCTTTTCTTATAGTTGTTTCTATTTTGCTTCCAGGGTGATTGGAGGACACAATCTGAAGTAGCAGTGCTCGATGATCCCTGTAGAGGAGAACTGTATCCTGGATTGAACTGAAAGAACGTTTTCTGCCTCATTGCCCCAGGATGTTCTGAACTTCTGCTCTCCCCCTTCCTCTTTCTCTCTCTTCCATCCTTCCTGCTCTCTTTGCTCTTATTAATCCCTCCAACTCCGTTCAAATGTAGACTGCAGTGCTTTATCGTTGGTACACAACCAGTCAAGTGATGGTTTACATCCATGTCTGTCCAAAACGTTGTTACTTCATCATTTTATCCTATTCAACATTTGTGTGAAATTGTCATAATTACATTATGATTTGGGTTAGCACTGTCGCCTCACGGCAAGAAGGGCTTTCTCCAGGCTGGACGGCCCTTCTGCGTGGAGTTTTCCCCGTGTCAGCGTGGGTTCTCTCCGGGTTCTCTCCGGGTTCTCTCATGCAGCTTAGGTTGATTAAGGACTCTAAACTGCCCGTAGGCGTGAATGGTTGAATGGAGCCCTGCGATAGTCAGCTGGCAACGGCTCCAGTCACATCCTGCATAAACCGTGAAGAACAGCTGTGTTATCTCATGGCGAGGTGATATATCCTTTAAAATACCTCCCGGATGATGCTCCTCTGCCTCCACCACTGACTGCTGGACTGATAAGACGTGAGCTCTCCGACTCTGTTGTTTTCATCAGAACAAGTAGCTACTCGTACAAAAGCGTTTCTCCTAACTTACTGATTCTTCTTCATTCATCACGTCTACACACGGATGGACAGAAACACGTGTGGCTGCTTCCTCAGGCATCATTTGCTTGTCTGACTGCAAACTATGGATTAAAGAAATATAAAAATAAATACTTTTGCTTAACGCACATCAACACAGTGAAACTT
>JAVDOI010000362.1:67500-72177 GCA_032191485.1 Leptoclinus maculatus
GTACACACTGTACATGTACATGTACACTAACATTACACTGTTGCTCTGCATGATACGGGTCACATACACGCTGTACATGTACATGTACACTAACATTACACTGTTGTTCTACATGATACGGGTCACGTACACGCTGTACATGTACATGTACACTAACATTACACTGTTGCTCTGCATGATACGGGTCACATGAACGCTGTACATGTACATGTACACTAACATTACACTGTTGCTCTGCATGATACGGGTCACATACACGCTGTACATGTACATGTACACTAACATTACACTGTTGTTCTACATGATACGGGTCACATGAACGCTGTACATGTACACTAACATTACACTGTTGCTCTGCATGATACGGGTCACATACACGCTGTACATGTACATGTACACTAACATTACACTGTTGTTCTACATGATACGGGTCACATGAACGCTGTACATGTACACTAACATTACACTGTTGCTCTGCATGATACGGGTCACATACACGCTGTACATGTACATGTACACTAACATTACACTGTTGTTCTACATGATACGGGTCACATGAACGCTGTACATGTACACTAACATTACACTGTTGCTCTGCATGATACGGGTCACATACACGCTGTACATGTACATGTACACTAACATTACACTGTTGTTCTACATGATACGGGTCACATGAACGCTGTACATGTACACTAACATTACACTGTTGCTCTGCATGATACGGGTCACATACACGCTGTACATGTACATGTACACTAACATTACACTGTTGTTCTACATGATACGGGTCACATGAACGCTGTACATGTACATGTACACTAACATTACACTGTTGCTCTGCATGATACGGGTCACATACACGCTGTACATGTACATGTACACTAACATTACACTGTTGTTCTGCATGATACGGGTCACGTACACACTGTACATGTACATGTACACTAACATTACACTGTTGTTCTACATGATACGGGTCACATGAACGCTGTACATGTACATGTACACTAACATTACACTGTTGTTCTGCATGATACGGGTCACGTACACGCTGTACATGTACATGTACACTAACATTACACTGTTGTTCTACATGATACGGGTCACGTACACGCTGTACATGTACATGTACACTAACATTACACTGTTGTTCTGCATGATACGGGTCACATGAACGCTGTACATGTACATGTACACTAACATTACACTGTTGTTCTGCATGATACGGGTCACATGAACGCTGTACATGTACATGTACACTAACATTACACTGTTGTTCTACATGATACGGGTCACATGAACGCTGTACATGTACATGTACACTAACATTACACTGTTGTTCTACATGATACGGGTCACATGAACGCTGTACATGTACATGTACACTAACATTACACTGTTGTTCTACATGATACGGGTCACATGAACGCTGTACATGTACATGTACACTAACATTACACTGTTGTTCTGCATGATACGGGTCACATGAACGCTGTACATGTACATGTACACTAACATTACACTGTTGTTCTACATGATACGGGTCACGTACACGCTGTACATGTACACTAACATTACACTGTTGTTCTACATGATACGGGTCACGTACACACTGTACATGTACATGTACACTAACATTACACTGTTGTTCTGCATGATACGGGTCACGTACACGCTGTACATGTACATGTACACTAACATTACACTGTTGTTCTGCATGATACGGGTCACGTACACACTGTACATGTACATGTACACTAACATTACACTGTTGTTCTACATGATACGGGTCACGTACACGCTGTACATGTACATGTACACTAACATTACACTGTTGTTCTACATGATACGGGTCACGTACACGCTGTACATGTACATGTACACTAACATTACACTGTTGTTCTGCATGATACGGGTCACGTACACACTGTACATGTACATGTACACTAACATTACACTGTTGCTCTGCATGATACGGGTCACATACACGCTGTACATGTACATGTACACTAACATTACACTGTTGTTCTGCATGATACGGGTCACGTACACACTGTACATGTACATGTACACTAACATTACACTGTTGTTCTGCATGATACGGGTCACGTACACGCTGTACATGTACATGTACACTAACATTACACTGTTGTTCTGCATGATACGGGTCACGTACACACTGTACATGTACATGTACACTAACATTACACTGTTGTTCTACATGATACGGGTCACGTACACACTGTACATGTACATGTACACTAACATTACACTGTTGTTCTGCATGATACGGGTCACGTACACGCTGTACATGTACATGTACACTAACATTACACTGTTGTTCTACATGATACGGGTCACGTACACACTGTACATGTACATGTACACTAACATTACACTGTTGTTCTGCATGATACGGGTCACGTACACGCTGTACATGTACATGTACACTAACATTACACTGTTGTTCTGCATGATACGGGTCACGTACACACTGTACATGTACATGTACACTAACATTACACTGTTGTTCTACATGATACGGGTCACGTACACGCTGTACATGTACATGTACACTAACATTACACTGTTGTTCTACATGATACGGGTCACGTACACGCTGTACATGTACATGTACACTAACATTACACTGTTGTTCTGCATGATACGGGTCACGTACACACTGTACATGTACATGTACACTAACATTACACTGTTGCTCTGCATGATACGGGTCACATACACGCTGTACATGTACATGTACACTAACATTACACTGTTGTTCTACATGATACGGGTCACGTACACGCTGTACATGTACATGTACACTAACATTACACTGTTGCTCTGCATGATACGGGTCACATGAACGCTGTACATGTACATGTACACTAACATTACACTGTTGCTCTGCATGATACGGGTCACATACACGCTGTACATGTACATGTACACTAACATTACACTGTTGTTCTACATGATACGGGTCACATGAACGCTGTACATGTACATGTACACTAACATTACACTGTTGCTCTGCATGATACGGGTCACATACACGCTGTACATGTACATGTACACTAACATTACACTGTTGTTCTACATGATACGGGTCACATGAACGCTGTACATGTACACTAACATTACACTGTTGCTCTGCATGATACGGGTCACATACACGCTGTACATGTACATGTACACTAACATTACACTGTTGTTCTGCATGATACGGGTCACGTACACACTGTACATGTACATGTACACTAACATTACACTGTTGTTCTACATGATACGGGTCACATGAACGCTGTACATGTACATGTACACTAACATTACACTGTTGTTCTGCATGATACGGGTCACGTACACGCTGTACATGTACATGTACACTAACATTACACTGTTGTTCTACATGATACGGGTCACGTACACGCTGTACATGTACATGTACACTAACATTACACTGTTGTTCTGCATGATACGGGTCACATGAACGCTGTACATGTACATGTACACTAACATTACACTGTTGTTCTGCATGATACGGGTCACATGAACGCTGTACATGTACATGTACACTAACATTACACTGTTGTTCTACATGATACGGGTCACATGAACGCTGTACATGTACATGTACACTAACATTACACTGTTGTTCTACATGATACGGGTCACATGAACGCTGTACATGTACATGTACACTAACATTACACTGTTGTTCTACATGATACGGGTCACATGAACGCTGTACATGTACATGTACACTAACATTACACTGTTGTTCTGCATGATACGGGTCACATGAACGCTGTACATGTACATGTACACTAACATTACACTGTTGTTCTACATGATACGGGTCACGTACACGCTGTGCTCTAAATTAGGTCTCATTCCCAATGTAGCATTTTCTGATATTATTCACAATTTAGGAGCATTCTTTGGACATTCAGAACATTTCAATTAAGGGTTTTTACTGCATTTTGCTCCACCCTGCCTCATTGTACACAAACCAGGATGAACACGCCTACCGTTAAACATTATGAAGGGTATCAACAGGTTCTTGGATATGTGTCAATATCTCACCGCCGACCTCTTCAAGAAGGCGGTTGAGGGAATGAAAGAGGGGCGGAGTGGAGTTCACACGGCCCAACAGTCCACCACCGGTTACGTTAGTGGGCGTCTGCATGTAAATATTAGTGGAATATTCTTTTTCTGAACCCCAAACCTTCTCCAGAGCGACAGCG
The DNA here is from genome assembly GCA_032191485.1 of Leptoclinus maculatus. Classification (NCBI taxonomy): domain Eukaryota; kingdom Metazoa; phylum Chordata; class Actinopteri; order Perciformes; family Stichaeidae; genus Leptoclinus; species Leptoclinus maculatus. The sequence goes on from JAVDOI010000362.1 coordinate 71,754, forward strand.
TTTATCGTAGACAGAAGCTGTAAAAAACCTCAGTATCATCAGATTTTCATCTTTCCGACGGTTCATGAACACATCATGAAACGTTTGATTCGACATATCTTGTCCCAAATAAGACGTTTGAATTGACGAGATCCTGTAAAAACAACACCTGAAGACAACTCTGCAGGAGAAGACAGCAGAGGCTGAATATTTAGAGCTCCTTTATTCCTCACTGGTAACGTGTAGACAAAGATGTTGGATATATAGATTCCAGTGTTTTCTCATTTTCGTAAAAGAAATGATCAAATAAATTGTTTTATGGCTTTGTAAATGTGTTAAACTGCACACAATACATGTTTGAATTGTATCTACTTGTAGCCTTGATGGTGCTGTTTCCATAGCGGTGCAGAACTGATACATTCCTGTGAAAATCAAGGACACAGAG
>JAVDOI010000363.1:0-47500 GCA_032191485.1 Leptoclinus maculatus
CTCAATGAGGTTGACTGCTCCAACAAAACAGCTGACTCTGTCAGGTAAACAAATGTCTTTTATTTAAACTTATTCACTATTTTAGTTTCAAATATTCACAGGAAGGACAAGTTTGCAGAAGTCAGAATAGCAGTGACCGGTGAACAGATATACTATTCAACTAACGATTAATACCTCGTTTCTAAACGTGTACATTTACTTCCAGTTTGCTTACAGTAGACAGAACGGGGCCGACGTCGGACTAAATATATCCAGTGTCATGTTGTGACTGTAATGAACAGCTCTGTTTTCACTTATTTCCATCCTAACACTGGTTCATCTCACACCTTTATCCTTCCTTTATAGGTAGCCTACATCTATCTTAGCATAGCTTAGCTTAGCTACAATCACCTGTCCCATGAGCACAGCTTTGGATGAGCTAACAAGAGCTAACATAGAAGAAATGATAGAACTGACCAAGGTGCTAACCCCAGACTAATACTTGTTGAGCTACCGTAGTAGGGTTAGCAGTAGGTATAAGCAGAACTTTTGTATGGTATGCTAAACAGAAGAGCCTAATTTAGTGCTAGCGGTAATGCATGACTCAGAGCCAACATAGAGCTTAAGTATAGAGTTACATAAAGCTAATGTGGTGCTAAGTAGACCTTACATTATGCTAATGCTAATGAGAGCTACGCACACGTGAACGTTCGGTAGTTTTTTATCAGGAAGAGGAACATTTATTTCAGCGGGTAATATATTAACGGTTAGTATATAACCCTAAGTAAAAATGGTCATAGTAGGAATTTTTTAATTTAATTTAATAATGAATGGAAATCATAAACGACTATATAAGCAACTTGAAAACAAGTATTAAATAGTTAATATGATCATTTTAACTGAGGTCAAAACCGGAATAATATTGTTGTTTTAAAAATATTTGTAAGGACTCGGACACCTCAGCTGGAAACCAGGACAATGCGGGACATCTGTTCCTGAATATCATGTGATACTAAAAACAAGACTTAGGGCTTAGTATCATAATACATTCTAATATCAGTGTTTATCATTATCAGTAGGCCTATTTTAGTTATCAATCCACCCACCTCTCCACCACAGGTGTTTATAACCTCAGTGATAAACCCTGCAACATAATAGAGCTAAAATAGAGCTTAATATTTAGCTTAGGAAAAGCTAACACAAAAGCTAATGTACTGAACATACAACTAACATAAAGCTAATGTAGAACTTAGAACTTAGTTACAGTTAAAAACAGGCGAATGTGAATTAACATACAGCCAATTACAGCTAATGTAGAACTAGCATACAGCCTAATTACAGCTAACATAAAAGCTAATGGTAGAACTAGCATACAGCTAACATACAGCTAAATCAGCTAATGTAGAACTAGCATACAGCTAATGTAGAACTAGCATTACAGCTAATTACAGTCTAACATAAAGCTAATGTAGAACTAGCATACAGCTAATGTAGAACTAGCATACAGCTAAATACAGCTAACAAAGCTAATGTAGACCAAACATTCAGCTAATTGAAGCTAACATAGAAATAAGTGAGAACAGCTGTGTGACTTGATTGTTTGATACATCAGAAGTGTTTAATAAAACATTAATAACTTTAATAGTTCCAGTATCACAGGAAGTCAATGAGTGTCAGCAGCAGCGTCATATGATTTTACAGTGGGGGGGGGGGGGGGGGGCTTCAGTTATTGATCATCAGGAATCAACACTTGTAGCCGAGTTTATTCGCTCCAAACCAGTTGATCATTTTACATTTCAAAAGTTTGGAACTGAATGGAAACACGAATCACTGTCCTCAGATCAGTTAGCTCCACCCGCTCCACCCCCCTGCTGCTCCCATTGGTCACACAGAGAATAACGTTTCTCGAAACCTTCAAAATAAAATTCAGTAAATGTTCTCTAACTGACGGTTCCACCTGGAGAACGGAGGAACCACAGATTCAGAGACGGTGATGATGTCACAGTTTGTGATGTCACCACAGGTTCCGCATCGATCGATGAGGTCATCGTCGTGTCCATTTGATCAGAGTCTCCGGCGATCGATACAAGAAGATCAGTTTGGCGTAAAGCTCCTCCTCCAATTCCAACTCACCTGTCTCTCTCACCTGGAACAGAGAACGACCAATCAGATCACAGCAGCCAACACTGATTGTGTGACTGTGTTAATAAAGTTTTTTTATTTCATGTGTACCAGGAAGACGTCGGTGCAGAGTTTGAGAATGCGGTCGACACACGGAAGCTCCTCGAACATGATGGAGTGACTGATCCCACTGAAGAACTCCCGCACGAACTTCCCGATCACCAGAACCACCGACGCATAAAGTCCCATGATGCTGAGGGAGAACAGAGCGTCAACAAGTAGTAATAGTACTACAGCTACTGCAGTATCAACGTGTACTACAGCTACTGCAGTACCAACGTGTGTTAAAGCAGTAATAATACTACAGGTATTGCAGTACTTGAAGGTAATGTTGTGTACCCGTATCCAGCCAGGAAGCCCAGACTCGGAGGACTGACTTTATCACTGAACACAAACAGCTGAAGCCCCGCCTCCCTCCTGTCACTCAGCGAAGATCCGCCTCCGATGGGCACCAGGCTGGCAGCTGGTTGGTCGACGATCCACCAGTCCTGGATCTCTCGGCTCTGATTGGTCGACCGCTCCAGGGCCAGTAGGATGTCCTTGTAGCGGTCGTCTGGTTGGACCAGAGAGGAGAGCAGTACTTGTAGTTAACAGAGAGTACTGCAGTACTAGTTGTTAGTGGAGAGTATTGCAGTACTAGTTGTTAGTGGAGAGTATTGCAGTACTAGTTGTTAACAGAGAGTACTGCAGTACTACTTGTTAGCGGAGAGTACTGCAGTACTACTTGTTAGCGGAGAGTACTGCAGTACTACTTGTTAGCGGAGAGTACTGCAGTACTAGTTGTTAACATAGAGTACTGCAGTACTAGTTGTTAACATAGAGTACTGCAGTACTAGTTGTTAACATAGAGTACTGCAGTACTACTTGTTAGCGGAGAGTACTGCAGTACTAGTTGTTAACAGAGAGTACTGCAGTACTACTTGTTAGCGGAGAGTACTGCAGTACTATAAACTGTAAATCTCTTGATGTCCTTTATGTTTGATAATTTTTATAATCCTTTAGATTGATTAATAATCCTTTATAATGATTTATAGTGATTTATAATCCTTATATTATTTTATAATCCTTAACAATATTTCATAATATTTTACAATCCTTTGTAACATTTTTAATCCCTTATAATATATGAATGAAGCTTTATGTTTTTATTATGAATATAAAAACCTGGGTAAAGCTGTTCGATGGGTTTGGAGTTGGAGTCGCTGGGAGCTCGAATGAAACACGGAAACACTTCCTGTATGACACTGAAAACAAACACACACTTAACACAACTCTACCTGCAACAAACACACCTGCACACATGGCCCCGCCCATTTTCATGTAGGCCCCTGCCCCTGTACTCACACAGGAAGTGACCTCGTCCCGTTCAGCAGCTGGATCAGCTCCAGGCGAGTCTGGTCGTCCAGATAGGTCACATGTTTACCTGATGCAAGCTCCGTCTTCGCCCCCAGACTCAGGTTCCTGTTAAAACACAGTACACATAGTAATACATAGAGTACTACACAATGATTGAGTACTACTACAGCTAAGAATACTACAACTAAAGCTATAAATACTACTACTTCTACAGCTAGTACTAATAGTGACAAAATACATCAGTTTCTGTGGAGAAAGCTGAGTACCAACACCAGAGGCTCCTCTTCCTCCAGGGAGGTAGAAATATGTAAAAGAGTAATTAGTTAAAAGAAACCAGCTAATATTAGTATCATTTATAAAACATTCCTCTGATTAAAATATTTCAACAGCGCCACCTGCAGGAATGATAACACAAATGTGAAGGACGAATAGAATAATACAAATCATATTTATCTAGCAATTATTTACTATACTATACTTTTTGATAACTTTTTTCGACATGCTATATGTCGAAAAGAGTCATAGTATAGCATGTCGAAAAGAGTCATAGTATAACATGTCGAAAAGAGTCATAGTGTAGCATGTCGAAAAGAGTCATAGTGTAGCATGTCGAAAAAGTCATAGTATAGCATGTCGAAAAGAGTCATAGTGTAGCATGTCGAAAAAGTCATAGTATAACATGTCGAAAAGAGTCATAGTATAACATGTCGAAAAGAGTCATAGTGTAGCATGTCGAAAAGAGTCATAGTATAACATGTCGAAAAGAGTCATAGTATAACATGTCGAAAAGAGTCATAGTGTAGCATGTCGAAAAGAGTCATAGTATAGCATGTCGAAAAAGTCATAGTATAGCATGTCGAAAAAGTCATAGTATAACATGTCGAAAAGAGTCATAGTATAACATGTCGAAAAGAGTCATAGTGTAGCATGTCGAAAAGAGTCATAGTATAACATGTCGAAAAGAGTCATAGTATAACATGTCGAAAAGAGTCATAGTATAACATGTCGAAAAAGTCATAGTATAACATGTCGAAAAGAGTCATAGTATAACATGTCGAAAAGAGTCATAGTGTAGCATGTCGAAAAGAGTCATAGTATAGCATGTCGAAAAAGTCATAGTATAGCATGTCGAAAAGAGTCATAGTGTAGCATGTCGAAAAGAGTCATAGTATAACATGTCGAAAAGAGTCATAGTGTAACATGTCGAAAAGAGTCATAGTATAACATGTCGAAAAGAGTCATAGTATAACATGTCGAAAAGAGTCATAGTATAACATGTCGAAAAGAGTCATAGTGTAGCATGTCGAAAAGAGTCATAGTATAGCATGTCGAAAAAGTCATAGTATAGCATGTCGAAAAGAGTCATAGTGTAGTATGTCGAAAAGAGTCATAGTATAGCATGTCGAAAAGAGTCATAGTATAACATGTCGAAAAGAGTCATAGTATAGCATGTCGAAAAAGTCATAGTGTAGCATGTCGAAAAGAGTCATAGTGTAGCATGTCGAAAAGAGTCATAGTATAGCATGTCGAAAAGAGTCAGTGTAGCATGTCGAAAAAGTCATAGTATAGCATGTCGACAAAACACATAGTATAGCATGTCAGAAGGATTAATAAGTGTTGATTATTGATCAGTAGAGTGAAGCTGACCTCTGAACAGTCCAGGACAATGTCAGGGGGAAGTGGTCCAGACTGAGCACCTGGCTCAGGTACTGCCTGCTGGGAGGACTGATGGTCCACAGAGAGTTACTGCTGCCTGGCAGCTCTGCCACCGTCACGTCCTCATGACCATAAGCCTCCAGGAACTGCAAGGCACTCTGGGAAATACAACCACAGAGTTACTGGTATAAACCTACAAGCTTTAGCACCAGAACTGCAGTCGGTGTATGAATGTTAGTAAAAAAGTACTTACAGGTGTGTAGCTGTAGGAGCTGGTGAAGGAGTTGAAGTCTTCCTCAGTCAGATCTTTGAGTTGATTCTGCTGAGCACTCATCGTGAAGATGGGCTGTCAACAACAAGAGCAAGTCAATTATAGTACTACTAATACTACTGCAACTACTACTATTACTGCTCATACTGTCAACAACAAGAGCAAGTCAGTGATAGTACTACTAATACTACTGCAACTACTACTATTACTGCTCATACTGTCAACAAGAGCAAGTCAATTATAGCACTACTAATACTACTGCAACTACTACTATTACTGCTCATACTGTCAACAACAAGAGCAAGTCAGTGATAGTACTACTAATACTACTGCAACTACTACTATTACTGCTCATACTGTCAACAACAAGAGCAAGTCAGTGATAGTACTACTAATACTACTGCAACTACTACTATTACTGCTCATACTGTCAACAACAAGAGCAAGTCAATTATAGTACTACTAATACTACTGCAACTACTACTATTACTGCTCATACTGTCAACAACAAGAGCAAGTCAATTATAGTACTACTAATACTACTGCAACTACTACTATTACTGCTCATACTGTCAACAACAAGAGCAAGTCAATTATAGTACTACTAATACTACTGCAACTACTACTATTACTACTCATACTGTCAACAACAAGAGCAAGTCAATTATAGTACTACTAATACTACTGCAACTACTACTATTACTGCTCATACTGTCAACAACAAGAGCAAGTCAATTATAGTACTACTAATACTACTGCAACTACTACTATTACTGCTCATACTGTCAACAACAAGAGCAAGTCAATTATAGTACTACTAATACTACTGCAACTACTACTATTACTACTAATACTGTCAACAAGAGCAAGTCAGTGATAGTACTACTAATACTACTACAACTACTACTATTACTGCTCATACTGTCAACAACAAGAGCAAGTCAGTAATAGTACTACTAATACTACTACTACTACTACTAATACTGTCAACAACAAGAGCAAGTCAGTAATAGTACTACTAATACTACTACTACTACTACTAATACTGTCAACAACAAGAGCAAGTCAGTGATAGTACTACTAATACTACTGCAACTACTACTATTACTCCTCATACTGTCAACAACAAGAGCAAGTCAGTGATAGTACTACTAATACTACTGCAACTACTACTATTACTGCTCATACTGTCAACAACAAGAGCAAGTCAGTGATAGTACTACTAATACTACTACAACTACTACTATTACTGCTCATACTGTCAACAACAAGAGCAAGTCAGTGATGGTACTACTAATACTACTACAACTACTACTATTACTGCTCATACTGTACAACAACAAGAGCAAGTCAGTGATAGTACTACTACTACTACTAATACTGTCAACAACAAGAGCAAGTCAGTAATAGTACTACTAATACTACTACTATTACTGCTCATACTGTCAACAACAAGAGCAAGTCAGTGATAGTACTACTAATACTACTACAACTACTACTATTACTGCTCATACTGTCAACAACAAGAGCAAGTCAGTAATAGTACTACTAATACTACTGCAACTACTACTATTACTGCTCATACTGTCAACAACAAGAGCAAGTCAGTGATAGTACTACTAATACTACTACAACTACTACTATTACTGCTCATACTGTCAACAACAAGAGCAAGTCAGTAATAGTACTACTAATACTACTGCAACTACTACTATTACTGCTCATACTGTCAACAACAAGAGCAAGTCAATTATAGTACTACTAATACTACTACAACTACTACTATTACTGCTCATACTGTCAACAACAAGAGCAAGTCAGTGATAGTACTACTAATACTACTGCAACTACTACTATTACTGCTCATACTGTACAACAACAAGAGCAAGTCAATTATAGTACTACTAATACTACTGCAACTACTACTATTACTGCTCATACTGTCAACAACAAGAGCAAGTCAGTAATAGTACTACTAATACTACTGCAACTACTACTATTACTGCTCATACTGTCAACAACAAGAGCAAGTCAGTGATAGTACTACTAATACTACTACAACTACTACTATTACTACTAATACTGTCAACAACAAGAGCAAGTCAGTGATAGTACTACTAATACTACTACTACTATTACTGCTCATACTGTCAACAACAAGAGCAAGTCAGTGATAGTACTACTAATACTACTGCAACTGCTACTATTACTGCTCATACTGTCAACAACAAGAGCAAGTCAGTAATAGTACTACTAATACTACTGCAACTACTACTATTACTGCTCATACTGTACAACAACAAGAGCAAGTCAGTAATAGTACTACTAATACTACTACTACTACTACTAATACTGTCAACAACAAGAGCAAGTCAGTAATAGTACTACTAATACTACTACTACTACTACTAATACTGTCAACAACAAGAGCAAGTCAGTGATAGTACTACTAATACTACTGCAACTACTACTATTACTGCTCATACTGTCAACAACAAGAGCAAGTCAGTGATAGTACTACTAATACTACTACTACTACTACTAATACTGTCAACAACAAGAGCAAGTCAGTGATAGTACTACTAATACTACTGCAACTGCTACTATTACTGCTCATACTGTCAACAACAAGAGCAAGTCAGTAATAGTACTACTAATACTACTGCAACTACTACTATTACTGCTCATACTGTACAACAACAAGAGCAAGTCAGTAATAGTACTACTAATACTACTACTACTACTACTAATACTGTCAACAACAAGAGCAAGTCAGTAATAGTACTACTAATACTACTACTACTACTACTAATACTGTCAACAACAAGAGCAAGTCAGTGATAGTACTACTAATACTACTGCAACTACTACTATTACTGCTCATACTGTCAACAACAAGAGCAAGTCAGTGATAGTACTACTAATACTACTGCAACTACTACTATTACTGCTCATACTGTCAACAACAAGAGCAAGTCAGTGATAGTACTACTAATACTACTACAACTACTACTATTACTGCTCATACTGTCAACAACAAGAGCAAGTCAGTGATGGTACTACTAATACTACTACAACTACTACTATTACTGCTCATACTGTACAACAACAAGAGCAAGTCAGTGATAGTACTACTACTACTACTAATACTGTCAACAACAAGAGCAAGTCAGTAATAGTACTACTAATACTACTACTATTACTGCTCATACTGTCAACAACAAGAGCAAGTCAGTGATAGTACTACTAATACTACTACAACTACTACTATTACTGCTCATACTGTCAACAACAAGAGCAAGTCAGTAATAGTACTACTAATACTACTGCAACTACTACTATTACTGCTCATACTGTCAACAACAAGAGCAAGTCAGTGATAGTACTACTAATACTACTACAACTACTACTATTACTGCTCATACTGTCAACAACAAGAGCAAGTCAGTAATAGTACTACTAATACTACTGCAACTACTACTATTACTGCTCATACTGTCAACAACAAGAGCAAGTCAATTATAGTACTACTAATACTACTACAACTACTACTATTACTGCTCATACTGTCAACAACAAGAGCAAGTCAGTGATAGTACTACTAATACTACTGCAACTACTACTATTACTGCTCATACTGTACAACAACAAGAGCAAGTCAATTATAGTACTACTAATACTACTGCAACTACTACTATTACTGCTCATACTGTCAACAACAAGAGCAAGTCAGTAATAGTACTACTAATACTACTGCAACTACTACTATTACTGCTCATACTGTCAACAACAAGAGCAAGTCAGTGATAGTACTACTAATACTACTACAACTACTACTATTACTACTAATACTGTCAACAACAAGAGCAAGTCAGTGATAGTACTACTAATACTACTACTACTATTACTGCTCATACTGTCAACAACAAGAGCAAGTCAGTGATAGTACTACTAATACTACTGCAACTGCTACTATTACTGCTCATACTGTCAACAACAAGAGCAAGTCAGTAATAGTACTACTAATACTACTGCAACTACTACTATTACTGCTCATACTGTACAACAACAAGAGCAAGTCAATTATAGTACTACTAATACTACTGCAACTACTACTATTACTGCTCATACTGTCAACAAGAGCAAGTCAATTATAGTACTACTAATACTACTACAACTACTACTATTACTGCTCATACTGTCAACAACAGGAGCAAGTCAGTGATAGTACTACTAATACTACTACTACTATTACTGCTCATACTGTCAACAACAAGAGCAAGTCAGTGATAGTACTACTAATACTACTACTACTATTACTGCTCATACTGTCAACAACAAGAGCAAGTCAGTGATAGTACTACTAATACTACTACTACTATTACTGCTCATACTGTCAACAACAAGAGCAAGTCAGTGATAGTACTACTAATACTACTACTACTATTACTGCTCATACTGTCAACAACAAGAGCAAGTCAGTGATAGTACTACTAATACTACTACTACTATTACTGCTCATACTGTCAACAACAAGAGCAAGTCAGTAATAGTACTACTAATACTACTACTACTATTACTGCTCATACTGTCAACAACAAGAGCAAGTCAGTAATAGTACTACTAATACAACTACTACTATTACTACTAATACTGTCAACAACAAGAGCAAGTCAGTGATAGTACTACTAATACTACTACAACTACTACCATTACTGCTCATACTGTCAACAACAAGAGCAAGTCAGTAATAGTACTACAAATACTACTACAACTACTACCATTACTGCTCATACTGTCAACAACAAGAGCAAGTCAGTAATAGTACTACAAATACTACTACTACTACAACTACTATTATGTGTGTTGGTACAGATGCGTTGGTACAGATGTGGCTGTACAGGTGTGTTGGTACAGATGCGTTGGTACAGATGTGGCTGTACAGGTGTGTTGGTACAGATGCGTTGGTACAGGTGTGGCTGTACAGGTGTGTTGGTACAGATGCGTTGGTACAGATGTGGCTGTACAGGTGTGTTGGTACAGATGCGTTGGTACAGATGTGGCTGTACAGATGACGTTACCTGGAAGCCTCCCAGTGTGATGGTCAAAGAGACGTCAATCGGTCGGTTGACGACACCGGCGACAGACTTGATGAGAGACATGAAGAGCAGAGGAAACCAAACGATGCAGATCAGCAGCAGAACGATCAGACCGCCCATCCCGTACTTCACCACACGCTTCTTCTTCTGCCCACGAGGCTGAGGGTACCTCTGTGTACAAATACAAAATATAAAAATATGTGCAGACACTTCTTCTGCCTGTGAGGCTAAGAGTATATCTGTGTACAAATACACGTAAACATACATGTACACACAGAATGACACATACCTTCTCAGACTCCCTCCAGCACTTTAACACGAAGCAGTGGGCATAAACGTCCTCCACACAGATCCAGGAAGACAGAGACAGAGTGGTGTCTGTCCACACCCAGTCCATCACCGCCCTCAGCTCGGTCAGGAAGGGGACCAGACGGAAACTACAGACCGACAGGTAGAGAGACAGACAGGTAGAGAGACAGACAGGTAAAGAAACAGACAAGTGGACAGACAGGTAAATAAACAGATAGGTGGACAGACAAGTAAAGAGACAAGTAAAAAGACAGGTAGAGAGACAGACAGGTAAAGAAACAGATAGGTGGACAGACAGGTAAAGAGACAAGTAAAGAGACAAGTAAAAAGACAGGTAGAGAGACAGACATGTAAAGAAACAAACAAGTGGACGGACAGGTAAAGAGACAGATAGGTGGACAGACAGGTAAAGAAACAGACATGTAAAGAAACAGATAGGTGGACAGACAGGTAAAGAAACAGACATGTAAAGAAACAGATAGGTGGACAGACAGGTAAAGAAACAGACATGTAAAGAAACAAACAAGTGGACAGACAGGTAAAGAAACAGACATGTAAAGAAACAAACAAGTGGACGGACAGGTAAAGAGACAGATAGGTGGACAGACAGGTAAAGAAACAGACATGTAAAGAAACAGATAGGTGGACAGACAGGTAAAGAAACAGACATGTAAAGAAACAGATAGGTGGACAGACAGGTAAAGAAACAGACATGTAAAGAAACAAACAAGTGGACAGACAGGTAAAGAAACAGACATGTAAAGAAACAAACAAGTGGACAGACAGGTAAAGAAACAGACATGTAAAGAAACAAACAAGTGGACAGACAGGTAAAGAAACAGACATGTAAAGAAACAAACAAGTGGACAGACAGGTAAAGAAACAGACATGTAAAGAAACAGATAGGTGGACAGACAGGTAAAGAAACAGACATGTAAAGAAACAAACAGGTGGACAGACAGGTAAAGAAACAGACATGTAAAGAAACAAACAAGTGGACAGACAGGTAAAAAGACAGGTAGAGAGACAAGTAAAGAGCCAGACAGGTAGCCAGAGCTTATTGCTAAGCTAGGCTAATAGTCTCCTCTTACTTCCACTGTTAGTGCGAAGCTAGGCCTATAGTTTCCCCATACTTCTAGCCTTAGTGCTAAGCTAGGCTAATAGTTTCCCCTTACTTCTAGCCTTAGTGCTAAGCTAGGCTAATAGTTTCCCCTTACTTCTAACCTTATTGCTAAACTAGGCTAACAGTTTCCACCTGCTTTCAGTCTTTGTGCTAAGCTAGGCTAACAGTCGGACTCACCCCTGGAAGAGGAAGAGGTTGAGGTAGTTGTAGCTCTTCGTCAGGAAGTTTCCCAGAACTCGTGTCGGGTATCCAGATCGAATCTGATAGGCCGACAGGCCGAAGTAAACACACTTTACAAAATACCAGAGCTGAGCCACCAGGTTCTGATTGAATCGCCTAAGGACAGACAGGCAGACAAGCAGACAGACAGAGAGACAGAGAGACAGACAGGTAGACAGACAGACATCAGGTTTTATTTACTGCAGTGGTCTTACTGATTCTGTAACTTCTAGCAGCTTCATTATGTTAACAATGCAGCTTCATTATGTTAATGATACAGCTTCATTATGTTAATGATGCAGCTTCATTATGTTAACGATGCAGCTTCATTATGTTAATGATGCAGCTTCATTATGTTAATGATGCAGCTTCATTATGTTAACGATGCAGCTTCATTATGTTAATGATGCAGCTTCATTATGTTAATGATGCAGCTTCATTATGTTAATGATGCAGCTTCATTATGTTAATGATACAGCTTCATTATGTTAATGATGCAGCTTCATTATGTTAATGATGCAGCTTCATTATGTTAACGATGCAGCTTAATTATGTTAATGATACAGCTTCATTATGTTAATGATGCAGCTTCATTATGTTAATGATGCAGCTTCATTATGTTAATGATGCAGCTTCATTATGTTAATGATGCAGCTTCATTATGTTAACGATGCAGCTTCATTATGTTAATGATACACCTTAATTATGCTAATGAGGCAGCCGGTAAAGGTGACTCACCTCTCAGTGACGGTCGGCAGGATGAAGAACATCCAGAAGTGAATCCCAAAAACCAAAATCACCTGAAAGACTAACTTCCCCAAAACGGTCTTCCTCAAATACAGAGCCCTGTCTATCACCATGGTACCTGCAGACAGACAGGTGGACAGTGAGATAGCTAAACAGACAGACAGACACACAGACACAGAGACAAGCAGACAGGTAGACGTACCGAACTGGATCAGAACCATCACCAAGAACGCTTCAGGAACCTGGTCCTCTGAGAGGGAGGAAGTGATGTCAGCAGCCGCAGAGTGTTTCTGGGAAATAACAGAGTAACACAATGAAGAATAAAACAATAAACATGAATAAAACAATGAAGTTAAGAAGATGAAATAGAATAAACAAGTTCAAATAGAATAAAAACAGAGTGAACATGATGGGATGCATCAGTAAATTAAACTTTACTCCAAAGGCCCAGAAGCCGAAGACGATGATGATGAAGTCGACAGTGTCGGCGAGGAACATGAGGACGTAAACATCGGTGACGGCGCTGTATTCTGGTTGGACGAGAGCTCTGAAGAAGTGAAGGACGGGACGGTAGAGAGACAAACACCTGAAAGAGAGAGAGTTTCAAAGAATTTACAACATAAGTATTTAGATGAGTTTCTCCTTATTTTCATCCTCCAATTATTTTTATTTTTGGATCGTATTCATATAAATCCATTGATCATAAAATCTGCTGAGTAATAAATGAGACTTGATGTCACTGGTCACTGGTTAGCTTGAGCGTTAGCATACCTGCTAACAGAGTACTCCTTGGCTCTGATGGAGAGCTCCCTGAGTTTCTCCAGCAGCAGATCAAACCTGCCGGGCTGCTGAGCTCTGGAGCTCAAACTGCCTGAAAACACACGGAGAGGAACATGTCAACAGTACTTATATACTATTATGAATGTATTTGTACTTGAACCGGCGACCTATCAGTTAACGAGTCAAGTCCCTATAAACTGAGCTACAGGCCACCGTGTATCTGATGTTTTAAGTTAATCCTTTATTTGCAAATAATACCTCTAAAGGAAAATAAACGCACTGAGCATGCTCAGAAACTGCAATCGTTTGGAGTTGCTTATTCATTCTCGAGTGGACAGAGATATTTTTGGAAAACAAAGAATTTGTCGAGCTTAAGGCTGCCAAGGAAACTTAAATCAGCCACTTTCAGTCTGAACCCGAAGCTCATGAACCAGAGCTGAGGGATCGAGATGATCCAACAGGATCACATCGTCTGCATAGAGACGCACTCAGTCTGGACCAGGTTAGTGCTATTAGTGCTGGACCAGGACCCGTTATCAGTGCTATTAAAACTGTGGAGATGACAGTGGACTTCAGGAGGAGCCCCCCAACACTGACCCCCCTCACCATACTCAACAACACTGTCTGCTGTGGAGACATTCAGGTTTCTGTGATCCACAATCTCCCAGGACCTGAAGTGGGCACCCAACATCAACACCATCCGGAAAAAGGCCCAGCAGAGGTTGTACTTCAACCTGCCTCAGGAGCTGCTGATCCTGTTCTACTCCACCATCATCCAGTCTGTTCTCTGCTCCTCTATCACTGTGTGGTTTGGATCGGCCACCAAACGGGACAGGAACAGACTGCAACGGATTGTCAGGTCTGCAGAGAGGATCATTGGTTCCAGCCTGCCCTCCATCCTGGACTTGTTCACCTCCAGAGTCAGGAAACGGGCTGAAAGATCACTGCAGACCCTTCACACCCTGGACACAAGCTGTTCAGCTCCTCCCCTCTGGTAGGAGCTACAGAGCTCTGTACGCCAAAACCACCAGACAGGAACAGCTTCTTTCTGCCGTCACTCCGATGAACAATTAATCAGACTAACTGCACTACTACCTCTGTTTGCACTATTACCACCACTTGCACTATCACCTCAATTCCATTGCCATTGTTGTTTATAGGTTTATGTTCATATATATATATATATATATATATATATATATATATGAACATATATGTATATATATATATTAGGGCTGGGCAAGTTAACGCGGTATTATCGTGCGTTAACGCAGTTTTTTTTTTATTATTAAGCAACATTTTTAACACAAGAACTGTCAGCGAGCGGTGAACAGCTGTTTGTGTGGCGTCTCTTCCGTCTCTTCCTGTTTCCTTCACCTACACTCCCCTGGGTCCTAAGTCCCTCCATGTACAGCTTCTTATCACCCTCTATGTACCAACGTACATTTATAACAAATACCACACATATTACGGTAATCAGCGTTAAATATGTGTCTGACCAAAATACCACAAAAAGAAATGATTCATTTATATTATTGTTTTAGAGTTTTTAAAGTGTTTTTGTTTGTAATATGTATAATAAGCATCATTTAGTTATCACTACTGAGAATTTAACAAACATAAAAACATGACGTAGATAGGTTTACAGTTTTCAAGGTTTATATTTAAATATCATCTCTTACACACGTGAAGATAAAGTTGTGAACACCGGCTGAATATCTATTATCAGAATCATTATAACTGTGTTATAACTACTGTGTAAAGGGAATACTGCTGTTAAAAAGAACCTGATGTGTTTCAAGTGTTTACAAACCAAATGTTATTGCTCTTTTGTTCATATAGCAGTACTTTAAAATAAAAGTGCACAATACACTACTTTTGAATTCATTATTGAATTTTGCGCATAACAATGAGATTAATCGCGATTACAAATTGTAATCGTTGCCCCGCACTAATACATATATATGAAAAGCTCCAGTTTTGTCACATCTGTCCAAAGGACATCCTCCCAGAACCTTTGTGGCTTGTCAATATGCATTTTGGCAAATTCCAGTTTCAAAACTGGAGCTTTATGGCAAGTCACATCTATGTTCACAGATGCAAAAATTAAGCATACAAAAAAAGAACACTGTACCTACTGTGAAACATGGAGGGGGCTCGGTTATGTTCTGGGGCTGCTTTGCTGCATCTGGCACAGGGTGTCTTGAATCAGTGCAGGGTACAATGAAGTCTCATGACTACCAAGGCATTCTGGAGCGAAATGTGCTGCCCAGTGTCAGAAAGCTTGGTCTCAGTCGCAGGTCACGGGTCCTCCAACAGGATAATGACCCAAAACACAGCTAAAAACACCCAAGAATGTCTGAGAGCAAAACATTGGACTATTGTGAAGTGGCCTTCTGTGAGCCCTGATCTAAATCCTATTGAACATCTGTGGAAGGAGCTGAAACATGCAGTCTGGAGAAGGCCCCCTTCAAACCTGAGACCGCTGGAGCAATTTGCTCACGAGGAGTGGGCCACAATACCTGTCGACAGGTGCAGAAGTCTCATTGAGAGTTACAGAAATTACTTGATTGCAGTGATTGCCTCAAAAGGTTGTGCAACAAAATATTAAGTTAAGGGTACCAACAATTTTGTCCAGGCCATTTTCATTAGTTTGTTTTTTAAAATGATTTTGTTGAACCACAATTCAAAAGCAATGTCTGATTTGTATTAGTTAATTTTCAGTAAATTTGTATTCATTATTACTTTTGTCAGTTTCAAGTTATTTTCTTGTTTATTGTAAACTTGTGTTTGTACATTGAGAGCAAAGTGGAAACCGGAGTCAAATTCCATGTATGCGTTCACACACATGGCCAATAAAGCTGATTCTGATTCTATTAGTGCTGGACCAGGACCCGTTATCAGTGCTATTAGTGCTGGACCAGGACCCGTTATCAGTGCTATTAGTGCTGGACCAGGACCCGTTATCAGTGCTATTAGTGCTGGACCAGGACCCGTTATTAGTGCTATTAGTGCTGGACCAGGACCCGTTATCAGTGCTATTAGTGCTGGACCAGGACCCGTTATCAGTGCTATTAGTGCTGGACCAGGACCCGTTATCAGTGCTATTAGTGCTGGAGCAGGACCCATTATCGGTGCTATTCGTGCTGGACCAGGACCCATTATTAGTGCTATTAGTATTGGAGCAGGACCCATTATCGGTGCTATTCGTGCTGGACCAGGACCCATTATTAGTGCTGGACCAGGACCCGTTATCAGTGTTATTAGTGCTGGACCAGGACCCGTTATCAGTGCTCGTCCCTTCATTGTGAGGTGGTAGCCTTTAAGTTCAGGTGTGTCAGGTTCTACCTGCAGGAGAGCGCAGCTGGATGGAGCCGGAATTCGTCCGTCTCCGGCCTCGACGCCGCCGCACGGTGCCGGTGGGCTCGGTCGGATCGATGGAGGCGGAGTCTGCCTGGTTATCATGGTGATGGACGGCGTCAGTCTCCGTGGTCTGGTCCCAGAGTCCGTGACACTGTGGAGGGTAAAGTTTATAATTTAGAGCTTTATACCTTAAATATGACTCAGTGTTCTATAATTTAGAGCTCTTTACCTTAAATATGACTCAGTGTTCTATAATATAGAGCTCTTTACCTTAAATATGACTCAGTGTTCTATAATATAGAGCTTTATACCTTAAATATGACTGTGTTCTATAATTTAGAGCTTTATACCTTAAATATGACTCAGTGTTCTATAATTTAGAGCTCTTTACCTTAAATATGACTCAGTGTTCTATAATTTAGAGCTTTATACCTTAAATATGACTCAGTGTTCTATAATTTAGAGCTTTATACCTTAAATATGACTCAGTGTTCTATAATTTAGAGCTTTATATCTTAAATATGACTCAGTGTTCTATAATTTAGAGCTTTATACCTTAAATATGACTCAGTGTTCTATAATGTAGAGCTCTTTACCTTAAATATGACTCAGTGTTCTATAATTTAGAGCTTTATACCTTAAATATGACTCAGTGTTCTATAATTTAGAGCTTTATACCTTAAATATGACTCAGTGTTCTATAATGTAGAGCTCTTTACCTTAAATATGACTCAGTGTTCTATAATTTAGAGCTTTATATCTTAAATATGACTCAGTGTTCTATAATGTAGAGCTCTTTACCTTAAATATGACTCAGTGTTCTATAATGTAGAGCTCTTTACCTTAAATATGACTCAGTGTTCTATAATTTAGAGCTTTATATCTTAAATATGACTCAGTGTTCTATAATGTAGAGCTCTTTACCTTAAATATGACTCAGTGTTCTATAATTTAGAGCTCTTTACCTTAAATATGACTCAGTGTTCTATAATTTAGAGCTCTTTACCTTGAGTATGGCTCTGTGGTAAAACAAAGCGAGCAGCTGCAGGAGGTCATAGAGGACGTAGCCTTCCTTCTTCTCCACCCCCAGGATGTTTGGGGGATGGAACGGTTTGGAGCGATCCACCTCCAGCTTCTGGTTGAACGGAAAGAAACCGAACTGGAAGAAATACTTGATGACGATGGTGACCTGAGGACACAGACAGGTGGACAGACTGAATGTTAAAACACCGACCTGTCGACAGGTGAATGAACGTTTTAAATAAAGTTAAGTTGTGAGAACCTCTGTGTAGATGATGGCCGTCATCCAGAAGGTCTTACTGGGCCGAGGGACGGACAGCGTCGCCCACAGAAACACCAGAACAGGAAGTACCAACGTCAGACAGCTGGCGGACACCATGTGGTTCAACACGATGACCAGGTAGCACACCGTCTCCGACCTGACAGAGGGAGCATCTTAGCAACAGCAGAGGGATATCTGAAGGACCCACCTGTAGGTCGGAGCTCACCTGGCTGCCAGGATATTGTAGAGGGCGTAGCACATCTGGAGCAGCTGGTGCTGGTCGCCGTAGAAACGGTCCGACGCCTCCAGCTCCTCGTCGTAGAAGGTCCTAAAAAAACACGGGAGCGAAGCAGAGATGGTGTGAAACCTCAAGCAGGGTCACAGGTGTGGAGGATCTCAGGTGACTCACCTGTGAACTCACCTGCTCCGCAGCAGCTCGCTGGCCGTCAGCTCCTGAGCGCGAGACGCCGCCGCCGGACAGGAAGTGGAGGCCGAGTCAGACAGGAAGTCACTCCGCCGCTGCCTCCTGAATCCCTCCCCAGCCTCCTCCTCTTCCTCCTCTTCCTCATGCAGATCCAGCCCCAGAGCGAGGCTGTAGGAAGGGGGGAGGAGGAGGGAGCAGCGGGAGGTGGGGGAGGAGGTGCTGGTGTGAGTCGGCTTTGATTCTTCAGTTCTGTTCAAACAGACATAAAAAAATAATAAAAGAGAGGGAAACATCTACAGGAACAATTATCTTGATCATGTTTCTCCTCCTCCAGGAGGACCCACCTCAACAGTTCTTCCTCTGAAGACGAGGAGGACCATGAAGACTGGATTCTCTCCATCCGGGTCAGTTTGGGTCGCTTTCTTTGGCTGATTGTAGTCACCGGGCCTACTGAGTAATCTTCCACTGTTACTCTCTCTGATTCAAGTCCTGAGGATGGAGGCTCTGCTGAAACTGGTTCACCTGGACCATCTCCTCCAGATACTGGTTCTGCTTCTGGTTCACCTGGACCATCTCCTCCAGATACTGGTTCTGCTTCTGGTTCACCTGGATACTCAGCTCTAGATACTGGTTCTGCTTCACCTGGACTATCTGCTCCAGATACTGGTTCTGTTTCTGGTTTACTTGGACCATCTCCTCCAGATACTGGTTCTGCTTCAACTGGACTATCTGCTACAGCTACTGGTTCTTCTTCTGGTTCACCTGGACCATCTCCTCCTGATACTGGTTCTGCTTCTGGTTCACCTGAACCATCTCCTCCTGATAGTGGTTCTGGTTCACCTGAACCATTTCCTCCTGATACTAGTTCTTCTGGTTCACCTGAGCAATCTACCCCTGATACTGGATCTGGTTCTGGTTCACGTGGACTATCTGCTCCAGATACTAGTTCTGCTTCTGGTTCACCTGGTCCATATCCTCCAGATACTGGTTCTGGTTCACCTAAACCATCTCCTCCTGATATTGGTTCTGGTTCAATTGGAGCTCCTCCTGATAGTGGTCCTGATTCTGGTTTATCTGGATTACTATCTGGTTCCTCATCAGTATCAGGACTCACTGCCTCTTCTTCTTCCTCCCTTCTGGTCTCTGCTGAGGCCTGCCGCTCGGCCTCATGGGTACTGTAGTTCAGACCTGACTCTTTGGAGGCCTTCATCATCTGTTCTTGGTAGTAAATGTGGATCGCCTCTCTGGTGGGAACATTACCCTGAACAAACAATCAAATAACAAACAAATCAACACGACTCCTCCATCTTTGTTGTAGTTCCACCAGCTGTAGTCCTTAGAACGTGTACCTGCTTGGCCTGCTGCGTTAGCATGCGGCGCTCGATGCGGAGGACGGTGGAGATGTCGATGTGCTCCTGACACAGACCGCTGAGCCAGGCAGTCAGAGAGTCCAGCAAAGCCGACAGCAGAACCCAACAGAACCGCAACGTGCTGGAGAACCGACGCAGGACGGTGTCTGAAACACACAACGTAGAGTTACAGGAGCCAGACAGGAAGTGATGTCAGAGTGGAGCCTCTTCAGACTCCTCCTACCTGGTCCATCCTCTTTCTCCTCCTCCTCCTCCTCCTCCTCCTCCTCCTCCTCTCCGTCCTCCTCCGAGTCCTCCGTCACTTCTATTCCTCCGGCTGCAGGTGAGGAGTAGCAGTTAGTACATCTGTCTTCTTCTGCGGTTTATTTACTGCATCACATTGTTTTCTCAGGTCTTCTTGTTCCTGACGTTACTTTACTAATATATAATTATTAATATTATAATATTATAATAATATATAATATAATAATATAATACTTTATGGAGGAAATTATTGAAAACACCTTTAATGTAAATCTGAGTCTGTCCTCTTCTCCTCCTCCTTACCTCCTCTCTTTTCCTCCTCACCTCCTCTCTTCTCCTCCTTCCTGCTCTTTCGATCAGAGGAGTTCTTCTTCCACAGTTTCTCTTGGTTGTTGCGAACTCTCATTGCTGTTCTGGAGTCTGTGATCCAGGCGTGATACACAAACTGAGAGACAGCAGACAGACAGAGAGACAGAGAGACAGAGAGACAGAGAGACAGAGAGACAGAGAGACAGACAGACAGACAGACAGACAGACAGAGAGACAGACAGACAGACAGACAGCATTTTTTCATGAGTTTGACTCTCTTCCTCATAACTTTGTATTATATCAGATCTTTATCAGACTCACCTGGAAGGCTGATTTATCAGGTAGCTCCTCCTCCTTCTTCTCCTCCTCCTCCTCCTCTTCCTCACTGTCCGTCTCAAACAGGTAGTAGTCACCGCTCCTCACCACTGCAGGCAGACAGACGGGTCAGACAGACAGACGGGTCAGACAGACGGGTACACAATGACTCTTGACAGGTGAGAGTGATGATGTCAGAGGTCATGTGACTCACTGGAGGCGTGGTTTACCCAGGGTCTCCACCACTTCTTGTGACTCCGCCCATTCCTGTTCTCCTGATCTACAAACAGACACTCGCGTCAGTTCGTTCTGTGACTGACAGCCGTTACCATGACAACGGATATCTGTTTACAAACCGTCGGTATGGAAGCTGTCTTGGGTCAAACTCAACATCTTCTCTTTTCCCCTGCGGAACTTCTTCTGTCGGGATTTAATTCTTTCCATCCTGAAGGACACAGAGAGAGAGACAGGAAGTAGATCACAATGTTTCGACTCTGACTCGTCTCAGTGTTTCGACTCTGACTTGTCTCCAGTGTTTCGACTTTGACTTGTCTCAGCTTTTTGACTCTGACTCGTCTCAGTGTTTTGACTCTGACTCGTTTCAGCTTTTTGACTCTGACTCGTTTCAGCTTTTTGACTCTGACTCGTCTCAGGGTTTTGACTTTGCTCGTCTCAGTGTTTTGACTTTGAATCGTCTCAGTGTTTTTACTTTGACTCGTCTCAGGGTTTTTACTTTGACTCGTTTCAGCTTTTTGACTCCGACTCGTCTCAGGGTTTTGACTTTGACTCGTCTCAGTGTTTTGACTATGACTTGTCTCAGTGTTTTTACTTTGACTCGTCTCAGGGTTTTTACTTTGACGTGTCTTACTGTCTCTTCAGAAGGTCCATGGACGTCTTCTCCACCTCCAGTCTCGCTCTGACAGCTTTCACTGTGGACGCCTCAAAGAGCTCTGCCCCCCTGCAACACACACACACACACACACACACATTAACATGATGTGACTCTGTGTGTGTGTGTGTGTGTGTGTGTTACTGTGTGTTTATGGTGTGATTGTGTACCTGGAGGCCAGTAATTGTGTATTTTGAAGGTCCAGGACCACATACAGGAAATAGTGACTCCTGAAGACTCTCCTCTGAAGCAACAGGAAACAGAAACAGACGCCGTCCCAGATGATTCCGGCCTCGTCACTCGGCAACTCACACTGCTTACTGCTCTGCTGCTCCGCTGCAGGAAGTGATGCATACATAAGCAACACACAGATAGACAGACAGACAGACAGACAGGTAGACAGACAGACAGGTAGGCCTAGCTGACTTACGTTTTGTGTATCCTTTGATGGTGCAGGCCAGACTGAAGAGCTGAATCAGCCAACAATGATTCAACACCAACGACTTGATGAAACCACAGGCCAGGATCTGACCACAGACAGGCAGAGAGACAGACAGGTGGAGACAGGAAGACAGTTTAGGTTCACGGCCATGTGGCTCTGAGTACTTTAATAAAGACCAGCATGATGATGATGATGCATCTTACCGACAAAATGTTCTTCATGGTGATGACGAACACGTTGTAGCCAATCAGACAATCCCAATACACCAGGATAGATTTGACTGGTTTCAGCAGCAGATCTCCGCCCACCAACAGGAAGTAGAAACACGCCACCAGGTAACCCATACAGAAGATACTGATCCTGGAACAGGAAGTAGAAACAAGTCAAGAGGTAACCCATACAGAAGATACTGATCCTGGAACAGGAAGTAGAAATAAGTCAAGAGGTAACCCATACAAAAGATGCTGTTTCTGGAACAGGAAGTTGAAGAAGATACTGACCCTTGAACAGGAAGTAGAAACAGCTCAAGGGGAAACTCATACAAGAGATGCTGATTCTGGAACAGGAAGTAGAAGAATATACTGATCCTGGAACAGGAAGTAGAAACAAGTCAAGAGGTAACCCATACGGAAGATACTGATCCTGGAACAGGAAGTAAAAACAAGTCAAGAGGTAACCCATACAAGAGATGCTGATCCTGGAACAGGAGGTAGAAGAAGATCCTGATCCTGGAACAGGAGGTAGAAGAAGATACTGATCCTGGAACAAGAGGTAGAAGAAGATACTGATCCTGGAACAGGAAGTCACAGAATATACTGACCCTGGAACAGGAAGTAGAAACAAGTCAAGAGGTAACCCATACAAGAGATGCTGATCCTGGAACAGGAGGTAGAAGAAGATCCTGATCCTGGAACAGGAGGTAGAAGAAGATACTGATCCTGGAACAAGAGGTAGAAGAAGATACTGATCCTGGAACAGGAAGTCACAGAATATACTGACCCTGGAACAGGAAGTAGAAACAAGTCAAGAGGTAACCCATACAAGAGATGCTGATCCTGGAACTGGAGGTAGACGAAGATACTGATTCTGGAAAAGGAGGTAGAAGAAGATATTGATCATGGAACAGGAAGTCGAAGAAGATACTGATCCTGGAACAGGAGGTAGAAGAAGATATT
This sequence comes from Leptoclinus maculatus, assembly GCA_032191485.1. Classification (NCBI taxonomy): domain Eukaryota; kingdom Metazoa; phylum Chordata; class Actinopteri; order Perciformes; family Stichaeidae; genus Leptoclinus; species Leptoclinus maculatus. Next base: position 23,533 of record JAVDOI010000363.1, read on the forward strand.
GATCCTGGAACAGGAAGTCGAAGAAGATACTGACCCTTGAACAGGAAGCAGAATAGTTTCGGGCAACTGTGGATAAGTGGGGAGCTGGGCCGTCCTTCAATCAGAGGATCAGCGGTTCGATCCCCGGCTCCGCTAGTCGCATGACGATGTGTCCTTGAGCAAGACACTTAACCCCAAAATTGCTCCCGTAGCTGTGCCTACAGTGTAGAAATGTGATAGAATGTAAGTCGCTTTGGATAAAAGTGTCTGCTAAATGACTGTAATGTAATCTAATGATACTGATCCTGGAACAGGAAGTAGAAACAAGTCAAGAGCTAACCCATACGGAAGATACAGGAACAGGAAGTACAAACAGCTCAAGAGGAAACTCAAACAAGAGATGCTGATCCTGGAACAGGAAGTAGAAACAAGTCAAGAGGTAAGTGCTGGAGTCTGAGCTGAAGGAGTTTCTGGTGAACCTGCATGCCTGCAAACATTTCGCCTAATAACTTTATAGAAATAGCCAATCTTCATGCTGATAGTCTCGTTTACTGATGTAGGTCATATAAATGCATCAGTATTAAACTGGTCCAGAACCAGTAAAAAGTTTAATGGTGAATATTCAGGTTTAACTTCAGGTAGCTGTGGCTCCGCCCACTCACCTGGTCGTCCCAGTGATGAAGATGATGGTGAGGACAAACCAAAACATGTAGCTGAAGATGATCAGCTTCATCATGTCCAGGTAAGACCTGCACACACACAGATGGCACAGGTCAGACAGAGAGACAGACAGACAGACAGACAGACAGACAGACAGACAGACACGAGGAGAATGAGGAGGGTTTACCTGCACAGCATGAAGTCAGGGCCTGTGTTGAGACGGAGTCGCCTGATTGGATCGGACACCTGTCCGTCATCCTCGTCCAGCTCACAGTTGTCTCCCGCGAGTATCTGAACCGACGACCGGAGCTCCTCCTCAAACACCTGCAGCTGCAGAGACGCTCCGAGGAGGAGCAGGAAATCATCTGAAAGATCAGGAAACATGTGATGAGGAGGAGGAGGAGCAAGAAATCCTCTGAAAGATCAGGAAACATGATGATGATCTTACAGAGGAGGAAGACTGGGTTTGGTGGTGTCAGGTGATCAGGGAGGAAGAGCCACTTCACCACGTTGGAGTCCATGTTGGAAGACGGAGGTCTCCAGGGATAATCTGTAAACACAACAAATATCAAACAAGGTTGTGTTTAATAAAAATAAAGGGTTTCATCCTAAATGTTTTGATTCAGCCATTAAAAAGAAAATCTTAAACCTAGTTTAGCATAACGGCTTGAAGCAGAGGGAAACTGTTAGTATAGCTTGGCATAATGACCTGATGCGGGAGAAGCTGTTAGCCTAGCAAAGCATACGACTATAAGCAGGAGTAAGCTTTTAGCCTAGCTTAGCATAACGACAAGAAGCAGGTGGAAGATTTTAGCCTAGCTTAGTACACCCTGAAACACCTTGAATACCTATTGCTGCTGTGAGGTCAGAACTCACTACTCGGCGATCCGAACGCAGCTAATGTTAGGCTAGCTTAGCATAAAGACATGTTTTTTAAACTGTGAAGTGAATAATCCTGACATCTTGTCTGCAGGGGAGTTTGTACCTTTACAGGCAGCCGGAGGGAACCCGATGCACAGCATGTACTGGAAGCACAACAGCCCTGACAGGAAGTAGCAGTACTTGGGCCACACTGAGGCGATGTGCTTCCTGTCGCGCTTTGATAGGACGCCGATGAGGCCAAAGGCGTGTCCTACGGCAAACAGATCCATCCGCTGACCAATCACGTTCACGGCCAACAGGAAGCAGGTCTGAGGAAGAGCACGGGAATGTTTTTAAACAGGAAGACATTAGCTTATTGCTAACCTCAGTGTGTGTCTCACCTCCAGGCCAAACTTGTAGAAGAAGTAGTTGAGGAAGTACTTGACACAGCTTAGCACGCTGTCGTCCAGGTGATGCCTGGTGATGTCATGAAACAGCGTTTTGGTAGGGGGCGGGACTTCGTTACGGCGGAGACGGTAGAGCTCCTGGTGTCTGTAAACTGTCACCTCGAAGGCTAACAGCGCTAGCATCATCAGGTTATACTGTAGAGACAGGTTAGCATGATGCTATGTCATCAGACCCAACATCATCAGGTTATACTGTAGAGACAGGTTAGCATGATGCTATGTTATCAGAGCTAACATCATCAGGTTATACTGTAGAGACAGGTTAGCATGATGCTATGTTATCAGTGCTAACATCATCACGTTATACTGTAGAGACAGGTTAGCATGATGCTATGTTATCAGTGCTAACATCATCAGGTTATACTGTAGAGACAGGTTAGCATGATGCTATGTTATCAGAGCTAACATCATCAGGTTATACTGTAGAGAAAGTTTAGCACGATGCTATGTTATCAGTGCTAACATCATCAGGTTATACTGTAGAGACAGGTTAGCATGATGCTATGTTATCAGAGCTAACATCATCAGGTTATACTGTAGAGACAGGTTAGCATGATGCTATGTTATCAGAGCTAACATCATCAGGTTATACTGTAGAGACAGGTTATCATGATGCTATGTTATCAGTGCTAACATCATCAGGTTATACTGTAGAGACAGGTTATCATGATGCTATGTTATCAGTGCTAACATCATCAGGTTATACTGTAGAGACAGGTTAGAATGATGCTATGTTATCAGTGCTAACATCCTCAGCTTAGCATGATGCTAAGCTATCAGAGTTGTGTTGTCACTGCTCACCCTCAGGTAGTCAAGCAGTTTTCCGTCCGTCTTTCGAAGCCCCACCCACTGGGCGGGGTCAACTGGACCAGAGTACAAAACAGAGCGAGACAGGTCGGTGCTAGAGTTACCTGGCTACAGAGAGACAGACAGGTATGATACCGTTACAGGAGGTTTTTAAACTGTGAGGCACCTCATATGGAGGAGGAGGTTAGACAAAGATACTGGTGGTGGGGGGGCATGAGACTGACAGACAGACAGATATACAGGTGTTTAACTTGTTTAGATAGACTGATATAGTGACACAGAGATATCGTTGCCGTTGTTACCACGGTGCAGTTGGAGGAGTATTTGATGGGCTGGACGATATTGAGTTGGTACAACATCTTACAGACAGTCACCACACAGGTCCAAACTGTACAGACTCCTGACAGCAGGGGGCGCCACGCCCTGCAGGACAGAGCCCCGCCCACACACAGCACGAACAGCAGGTTAAACACGCACACCTGTAGAGGGACAGACAGGTTCATCAGACACACCAACAGAGAGACAGACAGGCTCAACACGCACACCTGTAGAGGGACAGACAGGTTCATCAGACACACCAACAGAGAGACAGACAGGCTCAACACACACCTGTAGAGAGACAGACAGGTTCATCATACACACCTGTAGAGAGATAGACAGGCTCAACACACACCTGTAGAGAGACAGACAGGTTCATCATACACCCCTGCAGAGAGACAGACAGTTTCAACACATACACCTGCAGAGAGACAGACCGGTTCAACAAACACACCTGCAGAGAGACAGACAGTTTCAACACATACACCTGCAGAGAGACAGATAGACGCTGACCTCCTTCACAGAGACCCAGATGATGTAGGAGGAGACGATCTTGACTATGTGGAGTTCCAGGAGCCACCAGAGGAGGTGCTGCAGGCGCTGCAAGGAGAGGAGGAGGCGCAGGAACAAAACAGAGAGACGATCCACCACCAACCTCCAGGAGACTAGCACTGAGGAGGAGAGACCAGGAGTCAACTTCCTGTATGGAACTCAACTATTCTAATACAGGTGCGACGATGACAATGCAGTTACCTTTAATATGGTCAGACAGGGTTTCCCTCTCAAACACACAGGTGTACTCCTCCTCCTTTTTTATCCATTTATCTTCTGTCTCCTCCTCTCTCTCCCTTTGTCCTCCGCTCTTCTCCGCCTCCAGGAGGAGCTGAGGAGCTCCACACACCGACAGGTCGAACAGGCTGCCCTCAGAGTGGACCAACCTGCAGATAGAATAGGCCAAATGTTGTTAAGGTGCTGATCTGTGACCTCTGACCGGCAGGTAGAGTTGTGTGTTACCTGGTGATGGTGCTGTTGTGTGTGTCCACCACAGTCTTCAGGTCGGTCAGCTGCAGGAATGGCTTGTGGAAGTAATGCAGGTGTACAATGCACACCTGCAGAACAAGGTTAAGAGTCAACTTTCACATCACATTTACAGGACGTAAACAGGACGTTTCTGTAGAAACATGTAAAAAGTACCAAAAGGAACGCAGCAGGGATGAAGATCCTGGTGAAGAGAACAGGAACTGAGAACTTCTCCAACCCAACATCCTCCAACCTGGACAGATAATAACAACATTAGAGACAGTGGAGACAGCAGAGATATTAAACACAGTAGAGAAAGTAGAGACAGTGAGTACCCATGTGTATCTTTGTGTACCTAAGTGTACTCGTTTGTATCTTTGAGTATCTGTTTGTACCTTTGATTATCTGTTTGTACTCGTTTGTATCTTTGCTTATCTGTTTGTACTCGCTTGTATCTTTGAGTATCTGTTTGTACCTTTGATTATCTGTTTGTACTCGTTTGTATCTTTGAGTATCTGTTTGTACCTTTGATTATCTGTTTGTACTCGTTTGTATCTTTGATTATCTGTTTGTACTCGTTTGTATCTTTGAGTATCTGTTTGTACCTTTGATTATCTGTTTGTACTCGCTTGTATCTTTGAGTATCTGTTTGTACCTTTGATTATCTGTTTGTACTCGTTTGTATCTTTGATTATCTGTTTGTACTCGTTTGTATCTTTGAGTATCTGTTTGTACCTTTGATTATCTGTTTGTACTCGTTTGTACCTTTGATTATCTGTTTGTACTCGTTTGTATCTTTGCTTATCTGTTTGTACTCGCTTGTATCTTTGAGTACCTGTGTGTACTCACTTGTATCTTTGAGTACCTGTGTGTACTCGTTTGTATCTTTGAGTACCTGTGTGTACTCGTTTGTATCTTTGAGTACCTGTGTGTACTTAATCCAGTGTAGTAGCTCCAGGTGTGGAGGGACGAGGGGAACTGGAAGGTGTAGACCAGGATGAGGACCAACATGGAGTAAACCACCACGGCTACCCAGAAACCCCTGAGCATGGCACGCCAACGCTCATAGTTCAACTACAGAGAGAGGTACAGGTAGAGAGACAGTGAGACAGGTAGGTAGATGCTGTAAGACATCAGCTTCCTTTGTTGTACTTTCAAGAAGAATCTGATGTGTCACCTTCCAAAGATCCAATCAGTGATCCAAACCAAACAGTAGCCCCACCCACCACCATGATTCAGGACCCAGGATTGGACGATTCAAAGTAGTACATTGGTATTTAAGATTCAACGTAGTACAGTAGTGCTATAAGATTCAAAGTATTACATTAGTAGTATAAGTACATAAGTACATAAAGTCACCATATATAATATATAAGTACAGTGATAGTACTTGTAGTACTTACAGTACTTGCAGTATTACCTGGTAGAGGGCGACGCAGCAGAGGAACATGACCATGTAGATGACTTTGTAGAGGACGATTTTTCCTTCAAAACTAACGAAGAAGAACATCGTTCCACAGACGTAGATCCAGTATTTAACAAACATCCTGGTAACCACAGCAACCAGAGCCTCCATCTTGACTCCTCCTCCTCCTGTGTGCAGGAGTAGCACCTCCTCATAGGACACCTCCTCCTCCTTCTTCTCCTCCTCTAACGGACGTAAAACAACAAGAGTCACACCGACAGGTGAGCAGTGAGACAGGCTGGTCAGTGGGACGGGTTGTCTTACCCTCCATGTGGACGGTGATGTTAGACAGCTGTGTGCCTGCCTGTCTGTCTTTCTGTCTGTCTCTCTTCTCAGTTAGCGCCTGACGCAGCAGCAGCCAGAAGGTCAACAGACACAACAACTGTAACAACAACAACAACAACTGTAACAACAACATCACGTCAGATTTAACATTAGTAGTAGTAGTAGTACTAGTAGCAGTAGTACTAGTAGTAGTAGTAGTGGTAGTAGCAGTAGTATTAGTAGCAGTAGCAGTAGCAGTAGTATTAGTAGCAGTAGCAGTAGCAGCAGTAGCAGTAGCAGTAGCAGTAGTATTAGTAGCAGTAGTAGCAGTATTATTAGTAGCAGTAGCAGTAGTAGTAGTATTAGTAGCAGTAGTATTAGTAGCAGTAGCAGCAGTAGCAGTAGCAGTAGCAGCAGTATTAGTAGCAGTAGTAGCAGTAGTATTAGTAGCAGTAGCAGTAGTAGTAGTATTAGTAGCAGTAGTAGCAGTAGTATTAGTAGCAGTAGCAGTAGTATTAGTAGCAGTAGCAGTAGTATTAGTAGCAGTAGCAGCAGTAGCAGTAGCAGTAGCAGTAGTATTAGTAGCAGTAGTAGCAGTAGTATTAGTAGCAGTAGCAGTAGTAGTAGTATTAGTAGCAGTAGTAGCAGTAGCAGTAGTAGCAGTAGTATTAGTAGCAGTAGCAGTAGTAGTAGTATTAGTAGCAGTAGTAGCAGTAGTATTAGTAGCAGTAGCAGTAGTATTAGTAGCAGTAGCAGTAGTATTAGTAGCAGTAGCAGCAGTAGCAGTAGCAGTAGCAGTAGTATTAGTAGCAGTAGCAGTAGTAGTAGTATTAGTAGCAGTAGTAGCAGTAGTATTATTAGTAGCAGTAGCAGCAGTAGCAGTAGTAGTAGCAGTAGTATTAGTAGCAGTAGCAGTAGTAGTAGTATTAGTAGCAGTAGTAGCAGTAGTATTAGTAGCAGTAGCAGTAGTAGTAGTATTAGTAGCAGTAGTAGCAGTAGTATTAGTAGCAGTAGCAGCAGTAGCAGTAGCAGTAGCAGTAGTATTAGTAGCAGTAGTAGCAGTAGTAGTAGTATTAGTAGCAGTAGTAGCAGTAGTAGTAGTACTAGTAGCAGTAGTATTAGTAGCAGTAGCAGTAACAGTAGCAGTAGTATTAGTAGCAGTAGCAGTAGTAGCAGTAGCAGTAGTACTAGTACTAGTAGTAGTACCTTGGAGGCCAGCTCCCTACAGGGATCCTCTTTCCTAGGGAACAGTCCCGGTACTTCCTGGATTGAGGGGAAGCTGTAGACGTATTGCATGATGACCAGCAGGTTGCCATAGGCAACCAGCCAGGGCGATGACATCAGTGTGTACCGGCGACGCTCTCGCATCATCCAGAGGACACACGACCACAGCAGCAGGACACACGTCAGCCAGGACACGTAGGTGATGGGCCACGCCATCATGGAGATCAGAGCACAGATGTAGCTCTGTTTGAGGAGGAAGCTGAATGCCATGGATGCAGCACTGACTCCCTCCTCATCCTCCCTCCTCCTCCTCTCCTCCTCATCCTCCCTCCTCCTCCTCTCCTCCTCCTCCTCCTCCCATCCGTCTCCTTCAAACACACACGTCTCCAACGTGTCTACAGCATCAAACACACAGAACAGAACCAGCGTCATGGCATCATCATCACACCTGTACCTGTCTGTCCTGTGACATCATCATCACACCTGTACCTCTGTCCTATGACATCATCATCACACCTGTCTGTCCTACAGGACACCTGTCTACAGTCAGAGCTTAAGTATCCTGATAAAACAGGTGGAGTGAGGACTCTTCAGGTCGTTCAGTGACTCTGAACAGCTAAACAAACTCACCTGATTGGCTCAGAGAGTAGTGAGGTGTGGAGTAAACATCCAATCCAAGGGCTGTGCTCTGGGTGGGCGGGGCAAAGGAGTCAGAGGGACTGTCATTGGTGGATGACACCTTGAGACGGACCCAGAGAGAGTATTCATGAACCAATTAAAATAATAAATAAATTAAAACATAATAATATTTGGTGTTTCCGTACGTCTCTGCACTCGGGACGGTCATGAGCTCTCCTCCACAGCTCCCGCCGTCTCTCCGCTGTGATGTCACCGCTGACCTCATCGCTCAGGTTGCTGGTGGCGGTGATGACGTCACAGCTCACGCTGATCGCCGACTCCGCCCTCTCTACGCCCCCCCACCACCACCCAACGCCGTCGATCAGCTGCAGAAACATGTGACACCCGTCAGCCAATCAGAGCGGAGGAGCGTTTGTTTGTGAAGTTATTCAAGTTTTAAGACCTTATAGGAGTTCACCTCTGCCTACATATGTTTGGGAGATATCATATTTATTTAGTTTTAAACTTTGCTGTTCATGTTTACTATTTATTTTATTGGTTCTTCTTTTTTTCTTATTATTTGTGACATGTTTGAAATAAATGCAGTGACATAAAGTGACGTCATACTGCAACATCATGACTAGATGACATCATACACAGACATTACAACATGCCGTGTGACGTCATCGCGTGTTGAGTGATCACCTGGTTCCTCCACAGAGTAGCCACAGTGTTGTAGAGCAGCAGCAGCATCAGAGGACTGGTGACGTGGAACCAGCTGAGCTCAGAGTTCACCTGCATCCTCCAGGGGGCGGAGCAGTCCACGGAGACCACCGGCAGCAGGCCGAACACACTGCACGGGACACAATCAATCAATCAATCAATCCATCAAACTATTGATAACTGACTCCAGCAACATGTTGTTATGAAGAGAGTCTGTGTTTAACTCAACCTGTAATTACATTACATTACAGTCATTGAGCAGACGCTTTTATCCAAAGCGACTTACAGTAAGTGTATTCAACATAGGTATTCAAGAGAACTACTGTCACCAGAAGTCATGAGTACATCACCTTTAAACAAGCATCTAAGAGCAGAAACCAGAGCAAACGTACAGTACAGAAACAAACAAATACAATAAGTGCAACAAACTAGTATGAATACAATAAGTGCTGAGTGGAAGGCTCAGGGTAGTACTTCTTGAAGAGGTGAGTCTTCAGCCTGATGAAAGATGGGCAGCGACTCTGCTGTCCTGACGTCAGTGGGGAGTTCATTCCACCACTGTGGGGCCAGGACAGAGAACAGACGTGACCGGGTCGATCGGCCGCAGGGACCTCTGAGGGACGGGGCGACCGATCGCCCCGAGGCAGCAGAGAGAAGTGGTCGGGTGTAGGGCTCGACCAGGGCCTGGAGATAGGAAGGAGCTGTTCCTTTCACTGCCCTGTAGGCACCAGAGTCTTAGACTGGATGAGCTCTTACAGGGAGCCAGTGTAGAGAACGGAGAAGGGAAGTTGTGTGGGAGAACTTGGGGCGATTGAACACCAGGCGAGCTGCAGCACCTGCGCCGTCTCGTCAGTGAGGAAGGGGCGAATCCTCCTGACGTTGTAGAGCAGGAATCTGCAGGAGCGTGTAACCGATGCAATGTTTGCTGAGAACGACAGTTGGTCATCCAGGGTCACACCCAGGGTCCTCGCAGTCCGAGTTGGCGTCACCACGGTATCATCAATGGTGATGGACGGGTCTCGGTGCGGGCAACCCTTCCCCGGGAGAAACAGTAGCTCGGTTTTGTCCAGGTTCAGCTTCAGGTGGTGTGTCGTCATCCACTTCGAGATGTCAGCCAAGCACGCAGCGATGCGTGTCTCCACTTGAGTGTCACCGGAGGGAAATGACAAGACCAGCTGAGTGTCATCGGCATAACAATGGTAAGAGAAGTCATGCGAGCGAATAACAGAACCCAGAGATGTTGTGTAGAGCGAAAAGAGAAGGGGGCCCAGGACTGAACCTTGTGGAACCCCCGTAGTCAGCATGCGTGGTTCCGACACGGCCCCCCTCCATGTCACCTGGTAGGATCGACCTGTCAGGTAGGATGCAAACAGGGAGAGTGCAGAGCCTGAGACGCCCATCCCCTCGAGGGTGGAGAGGAGGATCTGGTGGTTCACTGTGTCAAACGCCGCAGACAGGTCCAGGAGAATCAGGACAGAGGAGAGAGAGTTAGCTCTCGCGGCGTGAAGCGACTCCGTCACCGCAAGGAGGGCTGTCTCAGTCGAGTGACCCACTTTAAACCTGGACTGGTGGGGGTACAAGACGCTGTTCTGATGGAGATAGGAAGACAGTTGGTTAAAGACAGCACGTTCAAGTGTTTTGGATAGAAAGGGTAGAAGAGAAACCGGTCTGAAGTTCTTGACATCAGAGGGGTCAAGTGATGGTTTCTTCAGAAGGGGGGTGACTCTGTCAGTCTTGAAAGCTGTTGGAAAGCATCCTGAAACAAGAGATGTGTTGATGAGGTGGGTGAGGAAAGGAAGGAGTTCAATCGCAATAGACTGAAGAAGAGGGGAGGGGATCGGGTCAAGAGAGCACGTGGTGGGGCGGTTAGATGTAACAAGGTTGAGGACCTCGTTAGAGGAGAGGGGAGCAAGGTAGGATAAGATGGGGCATGGAGAGGGGAGGGAGAGATGTGGGAGAAGAGCTGGACAGGGTGGACAGGGAGAGGGTGGACAGGGAGAGGGGGCTGAGAGAAGGAGGACCTGATATCGTTTACCTTCTTGTCAAAGAAGTTGGCGAAATCATCAGGGAGAAGGGAGGAAGTAGGAGGAGGGGGTGGGGGTTGGAGGAGTGAAGAGAAAGTTTCAAAGAGTTTTTTAGGATTGGAAGCAGAGGTTAGGATTTTAGAGCGGAAGAAAGCAGCTTTAGCAGTAGAGAGAGAGGAGGAACAAGTGGAGAGAAGAGATTGGAAGTTAAGAAGGTCCTCCGGGAGTTTGCCTTTTCTCCATTTACGCTCAGCCTCTCTTAGGCTCCGTCTGTCAGTACGCACTGAGTCCGACAGCCATGGGGCAGGTGGGGTTGGCCGTGCAGGCCTGGAGGTGAAGGGACAGAGGTTGTCCAAAGAAGAGGAAAGGGTGGAGAGGAGAAGATCAGTAGCAGTATCAGGGGATAGGAGAGAGAAGGATTCAGGGTCAGGGAGAGCAGAGGTAACAGAAGAGGAAAGGTCAGCCGGGGAGAGGGATCGAAGATGACTACGGGTAGAAACCATGTGGGTAGGTGGAGGAAGTAGGGGGGAGAGGAGAGGGGGAGGGAGTAGGACATGAAATAGTGGTCAGAGAGCTGGAGGGGAGTGACGGAGAGGTTAGCAGGAGAACAGTGTCTAGTGAAGATAAGATCCAGCTGGTTGCCGGCCTTGTGGGTAGGAGGAGAAGAGGAGTGGTAAAGGTCAAAGGAGGAGAGGAAGGAAAGAAGAGGTTCTAACTTATCACCTGGTGGACGTGTGTTATATGGTGGACGTGTGTTATATGGTGGACGTGTGTTACCTGGTGGACGTGTGTTACCTGGTGGACGTGTGTTACCTGGTGGACGTGTGTTACATGGTGGAAGTGTGTTACCTGGTGGACGTGTGTTACCTGGTGGACGTGTGTTACCTGGTGGAAGTGTGTTACCTGGTGGAAGTGTGTTACCTGGTGGAAGTGTGTTACCTGGTGGACGTGTGTTACCTGGTGGACGTGTGTTACCTGGTGGACGTGTGTTACCTGGTGGAAGTGTGTTACATGGTGGAAGTGTGTTACCTGGTGGACGTGTGTTACCTGGTGGAAGTGTGTTACCTGGTGGACGTGTGTTACCTGGTGGAAGTGTGTTATATGGTGGAAGTGTGTTACCTGACGGAGGTGCGGTTCGGGGGCCACACCTCCTGCAGGGAGGGCAGCTGGTAACAGTAGAGGAGCAGGAAATGGGATGAGGAGTAGAGCAGTGACATCACAGACACAGACCTGAAGAGGAGGGGCGGGACCTGACCTGACCACGCCCACCAGGTGCACAACACCTGGAAACAGAAGAGGTAGGGGAGGGAGGAGAGAGAGGGGAACACGATACCTGGAGAGGAAGAGGAAGAAGAGAGGAAGAAGAGAGGAAGAGGAGAGGAAGAGGAGAGATGACTTCTCTTCACAAAGAAGAACCTCCTCATTCTAGTCCAGAAATAGCAAAGTGGTTCACAGTCTTCACTGATGGAAGTCTGACCATCAAGACCAGTTTGAGCTTCAAAACCAAATATCTACTGGGTTCTACTGGTTACCTTCAAATATCTACTGGGTTCTACTGGTTACCTTCAAATATCTACTGGGTTCTACTGGTTACCTTCAAATATCTACTGGGTTCTACTGGTTACCTTCAAATATCTACTGGGTTCTACTGGTTACCTTCAAATATCTACTGGGTTCTACTGGTTACCTTCAAATATCTACTGGGTTCTACTGGTTACCTTCAAATATCTACTGGGTTCTACTGGTTCCCTTCAAATATCTACTGGGTTCTACTGGTTACGTTCAAATATCTACTGGGTTTCCTGGTTACCTTCAAATATCTACTGGGTTCTACTGGTTACCTTCAAATATCTACTGGGTTGTACTGGTTACCTTCAAATATCTACTGGGTTCTACTGGTTACCTTCAAATATCTACTGGGTTCTACTGGTTACCTTCAAATATCTACTGGGTTGTACTGGTTACCTTCAAATATCTACTGGGTTCTACTGGTTACCTTCAAATATCTACTGGGTTTCCTGGTTACCTTCAAATATCTACTGGGTTCTACTGGTTACCTTCAAATATCTACTGGGTTCTACTGGTTACCTTCAAATATCTACTGGGTTCTACTGGTTACCTTCAAATATCTACTGGGTTCTACTGGTTCCCTTCAAATATCTACTGGGTTCTACTGGTTACGTTCAAATATCTACTGGGTTTCCTGGTTACCTTCAAATATCTACTGGGTTCTACTGGTTATCTTCAAATATCTACTGGGTTCTACTGGTTACCTTCAAATATCTACTGGGTTGTACTGGTTACCTTCAAATATCTACTGGGTTCTACTTGTTACCTTCAAATATCTACTGGGTTCTACTGGTTACCTGTGAGTCCCAGTAGGAACGTCAGCAGGACTTTTCCTCCAGTCGTTGTCATGTTTCCTATCATCCTCCTGGTTTTACACATCAGTAACTCCAGTTCAACCAGAACCCTGTTTCTGCTGCTCTCCTCCTCCTCCTCCTCCTCCTCCTCTTCCTGTCCGAGCACAGAGTCCTCCTCAAACATCAGCTCCTCCTGCGTCTCCTCCTCCTGCTGAGGCTGAAACACACACAGAGACATTTAGTTCTTCTTCTACTTCTATACAAACATCTAAACTCATCACATATCACCTGAACATTCACATTCACATATAATGTAAAACAATAGAATCAATATCTGTTTGTCCACCTGTGGACATCTTCGTCCTCCAGCTGGACGAGGAGGAAGAGGAGGAAGAGCAAGAAGAGGAGGAGGAGGAAGAGCAGGAAGAGGAGGAGGACTTCATGGTCTGGTTTCATGTTAACAAACAGACTCCGACAGTTCAGCTAATAAACTGATTGAACCTGAAACCTAATCATTATATGTCTGTGTGTGTGTCTGTGTGTGTGTGTGTGTGTGTGTGTGTGTGTGTGTGTGTGTGTGTGTGTGTGTGTGTGTGTGTGTGTGTGTGTGTGTGTCCTGATGTAGTCACATAATGAGGTTACATTTAATAAATAGCTTACTGAGTTACACACTAATAGACAGGAAACCTCGTTAAGAAACAAGAGGAGACGACTTAACCCGGTTACACCTGCTTCATTAGTGTGTGTGTGTGTGTGTGTGTGTGTGTGTGAGTGTGTGTGTATGTGAGTGTGTGTGTTACCTGTGTGTGTGTGTCTGCATTCAGTCTTCCGATCAACCTCCAGGTCAGCAGACCAACAACCAGCACACCAACATCTGGAAACACCTGTCTCACTGCCGAGCCTGCATCGCTTCCTGTCAGACTGACGCAGACAGACAGACACACAGTGAGAGAGAGACAGAGACACAGTGAGAGACAGACACACAGTGAGAGAGAGACAGAGACACAGTGAGAGACAGACACACAGTGAGAGAGAGACAGAGACACAGTGAGAGACAGACACACAGTGAGAGAGAGACACACAGTGAGAGAGAGACAGAGACACAGTGAGAGACAGACACACAGTGAGAGAGAGACACACAGTGAGAGAGAGACAGAGACACAGTGAGAGAGAGACACACAGTGAGAGAGAGACAGACAGTGAGAGAGAGACAGACAGTGAGAGAGAGACACACAGTGAGAGAGAGACAGACACACAGTGAGAGAGAGACAGACACACAGTGAGAGAGAGACACACAGTGAGAGAGAGACAGACACACAGTGAGAGAGAGACAGACACACAGTGAGAGAGAGACAGACACACAGTGAGAGAGAGACACACAGTGAGAGAGAGACAGACACACAGTGAGAGAGACACAGTGAGAGAGAGACAGAGACACAGTGAGAGAGAGACAGAGACACAGTGAGAGAGAGACAGAGACACAGTGAGAGAGAGACAGAGACACAGTGAGAGAGAGACAGAGACACAGTGAGAGAGAGACAGAGACACAGTGAGAGAGAGACACACAGTGAGAGAGAGACAGACACACAGTGAGAGAGAGACAGAGACACAGTGAGAGAGAGACAGAGACACAGTGAGAGAGAGACAGAGACACAGTGAGAGAGAGACACACAGTGAGAGAGAGACAGACACACAGTGAGAGAGACACAGTGAGAGAGAGACAGAGACACAGTGAGAGAGAGACAGAGACACAGTGAGAGAGAGACAGAGACACAGTGAGAGAGAGACAGAGACACAGTGAGAGAGAGACAGAGACACAGTGAGAGAGAGACAGAGACACAGTGAGAGAGAGACAGACACACAGTGAGAGAGAGACAGAGACACAGTGAGAGAGAGACAGAGACACAGTGAGAGAGAGACAGAGACACAGTGAGAGAGAGACAGACACACAGTGAGAGAGAGACAGAGACACAGTGAGAGAGAGACAGAGACACAGTGAGAGAGAGACAGAGACACAGTGAGAGAGAGACACACAGTGAGAGAGAGACAGACACACAGTGAGAGAGACACAGTGAGAGAGAGACAGAGACACAGTGAGAGAGAGACAGAGACACAGTGAGAGAGAGACAGAGACACAGTGAGAGAGAGACAGAGACACAGTGAGAGAGAGACAGAGACACAGTGAGAGAGAGACAGAGACACAGTGAGAGAGAGACAGACACACAGTGAGAGAGAGACAGAGACACAGTGAGAGAGAGACAGACACACAGTGAGAGAGAGACAGACACACAGACACACAGTGAGAGAGAGACACACAGTGAGAGAGAGACAGACACACAGACACACAGTGAGAGAGAGACACACAGTGAGAGAGAGACACACAGTGAGAGAGAGACAGACACACAGTGAGAGAGAGACACACCGTGAGAGAGAGACAGACAGTGAGAGACAGACACACAGTGAGAGAGAGACAGACACACAGACACACAGTGAGAGAGAGACACACAGTGAGAGAGAGACAGACACACAGTGAGAGAGAGACACACCGTGAGAGAGAGACAGACAGTGAGAGACAGACACACAGTGAGAGAGAGACAGACACACAGTGAGAGAGAGACACACAGTGAGAGACAGACACACAGTGAGAGAGAGACAGACACACAGTGAGAGAGAGACAGACAGTGAGAGACAGACACACAGTGAGAGAGAGACAGACACACAGTGAGAGAGAGACAGACACACAGTGAGAGAGAGACAGACAGTGAGAGACAGACACACAGTGAGAGAGAGACAGACACACAGTGAGAGAGAGACACACCGTGAGAGAGAGACAGACAGTGAGAGAGAGACAAATAAATATAAATATATATCCATATATATGGATATATTTACGTGAACAAAAGATATTTATTTTTTCTGACAGTTTCACTGATGAGTTTTACATAAAAATAAAATGTATTTTCTTTTGACTGTTGAAAAGTTTTGTTTCAGATATTCAAACTTTAAAGTTTAAAGTGTGTGTGTTCTTGGACCCGGTCCTCACTTCTTCAGAAACCTGTTTGAGGGTTCAGGGTTCAGACCTGGTTCAGGGTTCAGCTTAGAGTCAGGTTTAGGTTTAGATCAGGGAATGTAATACGTCAATGAGGGTCCCCACAGAGATAGAAGTACAGGGATGTGTGTGTGTGTGTGGGTGTTTGCAGAGCCATGAAGTCCAGACAGAGAGACTACTGTCTGACCTAGTACTGCTGACACACACACACACACACACACACACACACACACACACACACACACACACACACACACACACACACACACACAACACGGGTTGTTTTCATTTAAAATAATAGACTACATTAGACTGCACAACCATCACTGCTCCCAATAGACCACACATACCATTCATTTATGTGCAATATCAATATCCATGTATGTATGAGCAATACATATATATAATTTAAGTTTATATGTAATATTCACTTCATATTTCCTACCTCATACGTGCAATAATGTGTATCCAACAACTCGATCGGATTTATTGTATTTTTAGCTTTCATTGTTTTTTTTGCGGTGTACTTATTCATTTATTTATTATTATTTATTATTTATTCTACCGTTACTGTTGTTTTGTCCACTTCGCTGCTGTAATCCTGCTGTGTGACTAATAAAGGATTATCTTATTTTATATTATCTTAAAAGATGAAATATTATTGTTGAACTATGACGATTTAATATCACGATGATTAGAATTATATAAATTATAAAATTATATTAAAGTCTCACTTATTAACACATTTCTTCTTCCTGTTTCTCTTTTGTGATGCCGCCACTCCTTCCTCCAAAAGGGGGCGTGGCCTCTCTGGTCTAATGTAACTACAGTCCAGATGTTTGGGTCATTTTAAAGTGTCTGGAAGCCATCTTTGAGTCTTTTATCCAATTTAATACAATACATACATCGTTATTGATACAAAGTCCTGCCTGTCTATCTGCTTGTCTGTCTTCCTGTCTGTCTGTCTCACACAGATGGACACGTAACGTCTTTCTTACCTCACCAGGCCGAGCTGAGCCAGAGTTTTCTGCCATGATGTACCTGCAGACAGACGGGTCATCGTTACACAGAGAGACAGACGGGTCATCGTTACACAGAGAGACAGACGAGTCATCGTTACACAGAGAGACAGACGGGTCATCGTTACACAGAGAGACAGACGGGTCAGCGTTACACAGAGACACAGACGAGTCATCGTTACACAGAGAGACAGACGGGTCATCGTTACACAGAGACACAGACGGGTCATCGTTACACAGAGACACAGACGGGTCATCGTTACAGAGAGACAGACGGGTCATCGTTACACAGAGACACAGACGGGTCAGCGTTACACAGAGACACAGACGAGTCATCGTTACACAGAGAGACAGACGGGTCATCGTTACACAGAGACACAGACGGGTCATCGTTACACAGAGACACAGACGGGTCATCGTTACAGAGAGACAGATGGGTCATCGTTACACAGAGACACAGACGGGTCAGCGTTACACAGAGACACAGACGGATCATCGTTACAGAGAGACAGACGGGTCATCGTTACACAGAGACACAGACGGGTCAGCGTTACACAGAGACACAGACGGATCATCGTTACACAGAGACACAGACGGGTCAGCGTTACACAGAGACACAGACGGGTCAGCGTTACACAGAGACACAGACGGGTCATCGTTACAGAGAGACAGACGGGTCATCGTTACACAGAGACACAGACGGGTCAGCGTTACACAGAGACACAGACGAGTCATCGTTACACAGAGAGACAGACGGGTCATCGTTACACAGAGACACAGACGGGTCATCGTTACACAGAGACACAGACGGGTCATCGTTACAGAGAGACAGACGGGTCATCGTTACACAGAGACACAGACGGGTCAGCGTTACACAGAGACACAGACGGATCATCGTTACAGCGAGACAGACGGGTCATCGTTACACAGAGACAGATGGGTCATCGTTACGCAGAGAGACAGACGGGTCATCGTTACGCAGAGAGACAGACGGGTCATCGTTACACAGAGAGACAGACGGGTCATCGTTACAGCGAGACAGACGGGTCATCGTTACAGAGAGACAGACGGGTCATCGTTACAGAGAGACAGACGGGTCATCGTTACAGCGAGACAGACGGGTCATCGTTACAGCGAGACAGACGGGTCATCGTTACAGAGAGACAGACGGGTCATCGTTACACAGAGACACAGACGGGTCATCGTTACAGAGAGAGACAGACGGGTCAGCGTTACACAGAGAGGTTTAGGTACAGACAGACGGGTGAACAGACAGACAGACGGGTGGACAGACAGACAGACGGTGGACAGACAGATGGGTGGACAGACAGACAGACGGGTGGACAGACAGACAGACGGTGGACAGACAGACGGGTGGACAGACAGACAGACGGTGGACAGACAGACGGGTGGACAGACTGACAGACAGCTCGACAGAGAGACGGGCGGAAAGACAAACGGGTGAACAGACAGACAGACGGTGGACAGACAGATGGGTGGACAGACAGACAGACGGGTGGACAGACAGACAGACGGTGGACAGACAGACGGGTGGACAGACTGACAGACAGCTCGACAGAGAGACGGGCGGAAAGACAAACGGGTGAACAGACAGACAGACGGTGTCTCACAGTTGGCCTCTGGCTGCAGGGTGATGGTGGTGAACTGGAAGAAGGACTGAAGCAACAGGAAGAGGAAGCTGGAGATGACCACGACAGACAGACAGGATCGAACCGTGTTACCTAGGAGACAGACAGACAGACAGGATCGAACCGCGTTACTGAGGAGACAAACACGTTACTGAGGGATCGAACCGCCGGCATCAACCACATTAAGAGAAGGACAGGTCCTCCAGGACAGGGGGGACAACCCAGGACCGGATCTGGGAGCCTCAGAGACCTTGAAGACAGTCCAGAGTCAGGACATCCTGACGGGGGACACCACTAACGGGAGACACCACTAACGGGGGACACCACTGACTGGGGACACCACTGACGGGGGACACCACTGACTGGGGACACCACTGACGGGGGACACCACTGACTGGGGACACCACTGACGGGGGACACCACTGACGGGACACCACTGACGGGGGCACCACTGACGGGGGACATCACTGACGGGGGACACCACTGACAGGACACCACTGATGGGGGCACCACTGACGGGGGACATCACTGACGGGGGACACCACTGACGGGGTACACCTCTGACAGGGGACACTACTAACGGGGGACACCACTGATGGAGGACACTACTGACGGGGTACACCTCTGACGGGGGACACTACTAACGGGGGACACCACTGACGGAGGACACTACTGACGGGGGACACCACTGACGGGGTACACCTCTGACAGGGGACACTACTAACGGGGGACACCACTGATGGAGGACACTACTAACTAGACGGAAACTAAACACACAATAGGAGGTGCTGCAGGATATTTACAATAAGGAAAGGAGTGATGTCACAGGAGGAGTCATCACATCTGTTTCCTCAGGAACATCCTTCAGGAAACAATCACTTCCTGTGTGTGTGTGTGTGTGTGTGTGTGTGTGTGTGTGTGTGTGAGCCTCAGGCAGCAGAGTGTCTCTCCTCACACAGACAGACAGTTTACAGCAGGTATGACATCATGACTAAATAACATGTAATTAAGATGATGTCATCAAACAAACAGCTGGTTGTTGTATGAAACAAAGAAGTCTCCTCTGTCTCTCTGTTAGTGTCCTCATCTCCTTGTCTCCTCTGTCTCTCTGTTAGTGTCCTCATCTCCTTGTCTCCTCTGTCTCTCTGTTAGTGTCCTCATCTCCTCTGTCTCCTCTGTCTCTCTGTGAGTCTTCTTGTCTCCTCTGTCTCTGTCAGTATCCTCGTCTCCTCTGTCCTCGTTTCCTCTGTCCTTGTCTCCTCCACATAAACATCATAATATGAAACGATTGATTTCAGATTATTGATCAGATTTCTTGTGTTTGTTTCTCTGAACTCTGATTGGATGAGTTTTTAAAGTTAAAACAACAAACAGACGTTGATACATCAACACAAACATTATTGATCAGCATTGATCAGCATTGATTAGTATTGATTAGTATCTATCAGTATTGATCAGCATTGATTATTATTGATTAGTATTGATTAGTATTGATTCGTATTGATTCGTATTGATTCGTATTGATTAGTATCTATCAGTATTGATTAGTATTGATCAGCATTGATTAGTATTGATTAGTATCTATCAGTATTGATTAGTATTGACCAGCATTGATTATTATTGATTAGTATCTATCAGTATTGATTAGTATCTATCAGTATTGATTAGTATTGATCAGCATTGATCAGTATTGATCAGTATTGATTAGTATCTATCAGTTTTGATTAGTATCTATCAGTATTGATTAGTATTGACCAGCATTGATTAGTATTGATTAGTATCTATCAGTATTGATTAGTATTGATCAGCATTGATTAGTATCTATCAGTATTGATTAGTATTGATCAGTATTGATTAGTATCTATCAGTATTGATTATTATCTATCAGTATTGATTAGTATTGATCAGCATTGATCAGTATTGATTAGTATCTATCAGTATTGATTAGTATTGATCAGTATTGATTAGTTTTGATTCGTTTTGATTAGTATCTATCAGTATTGATTAGTATTGATCAGCATTGATCAGTATTGATTAGTATCTATCAGTATTGATTAGTATTGATCAGTATTGATTAGTTTTGATTCGTTTTGATTAGTATCTATCAGTATTGATTAGTATTGACCAGCATTGATTAGTATTGATTAGTATCTATCAGTATTGCTTAGCATTGACCAGCATTGATTAGTATCTATCAGTATTGATTAGTATTGATCAGTATTGATTAGTATCTATCAGTATTGATCAGGTGGTACCTGAGGAGGAGGGGTCTGGCAGTAGAGGCAGCAGCAGCAGCAGGAGGACGTAGACCAGAGAGAATCCATTAAACCTCAACACACAAGCTGTGAAAACACCGATCAGATCATCAATACACAGATCAATCAGTTCATCAATACACACATCAATTACAACGATCAGTTCATATCCATGTAAATATGGACGGGCTCATGTAAATGAGCCCGTCAGTGGCAGGAAGCCAGGGAGTTAACAAAATAAAAGCTCTTTATCAGTTTAACCAGCAGGAGGTCTGTGACCCTCATCTCTACAGAGACCTGGTTCCATGGGGGTCCAGGATCAATCTGTGTATTTTATATATATATATATATATATATATATATATATATATATATATATATACTGTATATATACATATATACATATATACTGTATATATATATATATATATATACAGCTTCTTATCACCCTCTATGTACCAACGTACATTTATAACAAATACCACACATATTACGGTAATCAGAGTTAAATATGTGTCTGACCAAAATACCACAAAATAAATGATTCATTTAAATTATTTGTTTAGAGTTTTTAAAGTGTTTTGTTTGTAATATGTATAATAATCATATAATTTAGTTATCACTACTGAGAATTTAACAAACATAAAAACATGACGTAGATAGGTTTACAGTTTTCAAGAAGTATATTTAAATATCATCTCTTACACATGAAGATAAAGTTGTGAACACCGGCTGAATATCTATTATCAGAATAGTTATAACTGTGTTATAACTACTGTGTAAAGGGAATACTGCTGTTAAAAAGAACCTGATGTGTTTAAAGTGTTTACAAACCAAATGTTATTGCTCTTTTGTTCATATAGCAGTACTTTAAAATAAAAGTGCACAATACACTACTTTTGAATTCATTATTGAACTTTGCCATAACAATGAGATTAATCGTGATTAATCGCAAAATAATCATGCGATTAATCGCGATTAAAAATTGTAATCGTTGCCCAGCACTAATATATATATATTATACATATATATGTATATATAATATTATAATGTATATGATGATTGTTTCTTTGATCTTTTAGTGAACATGTTCTATGATCAGAGCGTCTGTAGATTTAAAATGTGTCAATAAAGTTGTTCAGTTTGAATCTGACAGAAGATTCATAAACAGTCTGAAGATGAACGTCTTCCTCTTCCTCACGAACACACATGCTGAGCTGTAAACAGTGTGTGTGTGTGTGTGTGTGTGTGTGGTGGGGGGGCAGACAGGAAGAGTGTGCCCCCCTGTTTAAATTCCCCTCCCCCAACAACACACACAGATTGGTTCCACTTTCTCAGGTAAAAACATCTGGCTGTGTGTGTGTGTGTGTGTGTGTGTGTGTTGACACATTGCTTGCTTACCACACACACACACACACACACACACACACACACACACACACATTCACACCTCCCCCTCTCTGTGGAATGTGGGACTGTTTTAAAGGGAAATTCCACCTAAAAGCTGAATGTACGGCTCCACATGGATGTGTCATCAGTTCAAGGGCACTTCAGCAGGAGAACGGACGGGAAGCTAGCCGACATTTTAAAGAATGAAGACGTTTGACGTTGTGTAACTGTGTGTTAGAAGAGTGAAGCCACTTTACTAAATGAATTCGACACAGTTTACTCATGAAAAAGGTAGCTGCATGTTAAAGAGGAAACTCTTCTACAAACATGAAGCAGTCTGTCCTCATAAAGTTACACTCGTTATAAAAATGAGTCTGGTGTTTTAACTGATCAAAAATGAAGATTATTGATCACATTCTGTTTTTGATACTTCTGTCAGAAAAGTAATTTTGTAATTTTGTTGTATGTTTGTGTCAAACATATTTCTTGTTGAGTTAAATAACTGCAGACACTACTCAGGGTTAAACCATCATTAATACCTAAAGACATTACGCAGGGCTAAACTATGATTAATACCTGCAGACATTATGTAGGGCTAGATATCATGAATACCTGCAGACATTACTCAGGGCTAATCATCATTATACCCTTAAAACACTACTCAGGGCAACACTATCATGAATGCCTGGAAACAATACTCAGGGCTACACTATCATTAATACCTGCAGACACTACTCAGGGCTAAACTATAAAAAAAATACCTGCAGACACTACTCAGGGCTTTACTATAATGAATGCCTGCAGACAATACTCAGGGCCAAACTTTATTGACTACCTGCAGACATTACTCAGGGTTAAACTATCATATAATACCTGCAGACAATACTCAGGGCTGATCTATCAGGATTACCTGCAGACGATACTCAGGGCTAAACTATGACTACTACTATTGCATTACTACTAACTACTAACTAGTACTTTTACTAAAACAGAGTATTTGTACAGTGTAGTATTAGTACCTTTACTGTAACAGAGTATATTTACAGTGTGGTATTAGTACCTTTACTGTAACAGAGTATATTTACAGTGTGGTATTAGTACCTTTACTGTAACAGAGTATATTTACAGTGTGGTATTAGTACCTTTACTGTAACAGAGTATATTTACAGTGTGGTATTAGTACCTTTACTGTAACAGAGTATATTTACAGTGTGGTATTAGTACCTTTACTGTAACAGAGTATGTTTACAGTGTGGTATTAGTACCTTTACTGTAACAGAGTATATTTACAATGTGTTATTAGTACCTTTACTGTAACAGAGTATGTTTACAGTGTGGTATTAGTACCTTTACTGTAACAGAGTATGTTTACAGTGTGGTATTAGTACCTTTACTGTAACAGAGTATATTTACAGTGTGGTATTAGTACCTTTACTGTAACAGAGTATATTTACAGTGTGGTATTAGTACCTTTACTGTAACAGAGTATATTTACAGTGTGGTATTAGTACCTTTACTGTAACAGAGTATGTTTACAGTGTGGTATTAGTACCTTTACTGTAACAGAGTATATTTACAGTGTGGTATTAGTACCTTTACTGTAACAGAGTATGTTTACAGTGTGGTATTAGTACCTTTACTGTAACAGAGTATGTTTACAGTGTGGTATTAGTACCTTTACTGTAACAGAGTATATTTACAGTGTGGTATTAGTACCTTTACTGTAACAGAGTATATTTACAGTGTGGTATTAGTACCTTTACTGTAACAGAGTATATTTACAGTGTGGTATTAGTACCTTTACTGTAACAGAG
>JAVDOI010000363.1:50000-70882 GCA_032191485.1 Leptoclinus maculatus
GGTCTAGGTTCAGCTCTGGGTTCAGGTCTAGGTACAGGTCTAGGTTCAGCTCTGGGTTCAGGTCTGGGTTCAGGTCTAGGTACAGGTCTAGGTTCAGCTCTGGGTTCAGGTCTGGGTTCAGGTCTAGGTACAGGTCTAGGTTCAGCTCTGGGTTCAGGTCTGGGTTCAGGTCTAGGTACAGGTCTAGGTTCAGCTCTGGGTTCAGGTCTGGGTTCAGGTCTAGGTACAGGTCTAGGTTCAGCTCTGGGTTCAGGTCTGGGTTCAGGTCTAGGTACAGGTCTAGGTTCAGCTCTGGGTTCAGGTCTGGGTTCAGGTCTAGGTACAGGTCTAGGTTCAGCTCTGGGTTCAGCTCTGGGTTCAGGTCTAGGTACAGGTCTAGGTTCAGCTCTGGGTTCAGGTCTAGGTTCAGGTCTAGGTTCAGCTCTGGGTTCAGGTCTAGGTTCAGGTTTAGGTTCATTCCCTTTGAGAATCAGACTTAACATGGTTTCTTCTTCTTCTTTTCCTGTCGTCTCGTTGACTTCCTGTCTCCAAATAACTGGTGAGTAAAACTCAAACACAGTCAATGAAAGTAACAATACTCTGTACAAATACTTTAGTATGTGTAGCAATACTACCACCACTGTACTCTGTACAAATACTTTAGTATGTGTAGCAATAATACCACCACTGTACTCTGTACAAATACTTTAGTATGTGTAGCAATACTACCACCACTGTACTCTGTACAAATACTTTAGTATGTGTAGCAATAATACCACCACTGTACTCTGTACAAATACTTTAGTATGTGTAGCAATACTACCACCACTGTACTCTGTACAAATACTTTAGTATGTGTAGCAATACTACCACCACTGTACTCTGTACAAATACTTTAGTATGTGTAGCAATACTACCACCACTGTACTCTGTACAAATACTTTAGTATGTGTAGCAATAATACCACCACTATACTCTGTTCAAATACTATAAAAAATTAAGTAATAATATCACTGTACTCTGTAGAAATACATTAGTATACGTAGTAATATTATTATTAAAGTGTTGTTTTTAAAGACATATTAATCGCAGTGTTTGTACAAAATACTCTACATTTAAATAAACTGTATTGATCCCAGGCAGTAAACATGTGATACTAATACAACTAGCGTACTACCTTCCTTTTATAAACAATCACTAGTTAAATAAATACTAGTTAAAGCGTCATCTCCGCAGCGTGCGTCGTTACGTCACCGCTCCGCCGCCCTGCGTTGTGTCGTAGAGAGAGATGACGTTTTTAATAAAAAGCGTCCGTTAACGGAAGGAAGAGGGCGAGCGTCCTGCACGAGGACAGGTAAATATATGAGATGATGTTTTTTATTTACAGAGGAGGAGGAAGAGGAGGAAGAGGAGGAGCTTATTGATCACTGATAGAAGCGACTATCAGTTTAATGTCGATCAGAGAGACAGAGAGAGAGACTGAGCATCAATTCTGCCTCATCACACTGCAGCTCAGTGTGTGTGTGTGTGTGTGTGTGTGTGTGTGTGTGTGTGTGTGTGTGTGTGTGTGTGTTGCAGCGGGGTGTTTCCTGCTGCAGGACGACAACGACTCAAACACTCCCAACCGGAAAATATTGCATCAAGTGTCTGTTATATACATATATACATTTATATACACATATATATATCATATATATATCATACATATATATATCATATATATATCATATATACAGTATATATCATATATACATATATACATATATATATGATATATATATATGATATATATCATATATATATGATATATATATACGTATATATATATGATATATATCTATATATATGTATATATATATGTATGATATACTGTATATATAAATTATATATATATATATATATGTATATGAAATAATAAGAATAATACATACAATTTACATAATAATAATAATAATAATAATAAATATTAGGTGCTCGGGCCCTAATAATAATATATTCAGTAACACTTTACAGACTAAATCAAATATCTAAACTGGAATCAATATATCAAGAAGTTGTGGAGGAAAAACTATAAAGTATATAATATTATATGTTCAGTACATGTAATATACAATATAATAAATTAACACACACACACACATCATTGTCGTCTGTCTGAATCCAGATTACATTAAATTGCTTTAAACTCTAATCCCCCCCCCCCCCCCCCCCCCCACATGTGTTACCATGGCAACCCTTCACCTGACAGCTGGAGGGGTCAACAGATGGTCACAATGGGGCTCAGGCTGATGACATCATCAGCTAGAGACCAGGGCCCCGTTCCTCGTACGTCACTAACTGAGTTAGCCGGATAGTTTCAGGATGAGATCACATAATTCAGGCTTTTCGGTTCCACGAAGCAGGTTTAGCTCAATCACCATGGCAACACATCCATAAGCGTGAACCTGCTCCAGAGCAGCTCACTGAAGGAAGCTGGATAAGTTCACCACTCCCCCGGGAACATGTCATCTCCTTCCTCATCCCACTGATGAAGGAGCGATATTAGTTAGATTAGTGTTTTATAGGAGAGAGTTCTTCCAGATCGCCAAGATCCGTTATCACATCACGATGACTTCCTGTACGAGCGCGATCGATTCTGATACAAGGAATCATTGATGAACAAGACCTTCTGGAGTCAGACATGGTGAACACACAGCCGAGCATTGAGCGTCTCACAGACTGGATCAGAGCCGTGAGCTGTGAGCGAGTGGTACATTATTGTACAGTGTGGGCGATGCCGCTGCATGCCGTGCTGTTGGTGAAGTTTATTTGGTGCTTAAGAAGCTTCTGGATGTGTTCAATACATTACCGTGGCACATATTGTATGGACTCACCATTCTGAATCATGTTGGTGTGCTTAGGTTTGACTTGCTCCCATGTCCTCTTGATGGTTAAACTACATGGGGGTTAAAGCTCTCATCATGATATGACAGTGGTATTAGTACACCATAGCATATCATTACTGTACTCATGATGAGAAGAGAGAGAATCACACAAGTTCTCTTCACTGCTTCAGTTGATTGAATGTCTGATTATGAATAATAAACATACTGATCCATACACAGATTCACACACACATATTCAAACTCCTAGTTCTATATGTGATCTACACATACATGTATATACACATGTATAGTATGATACATAAGAGCATACAGTACATATATCCTCATAAGTATCTATTGATTCCTATCAGTTAGATACTCGTTGGGCTTGTTTTATCTACTTATTGTGAAAGAGTTGAGATGATTATTTCCTCTATAAGATCTCATTGATGATTCATTCCATTAAGCCTACTGACGCACATTTAAAGACATATCATCTGATTGATTGGGGTGATGAGGCACTTCAAATGAGCCGATACATTCCCCAACACTTATGTATTTAACTTGTCTGATATTTTATATTATATATATATTTTATATGATATATATATTTATATTATATATATATTTTATATTATATATATATTTTATATTATATATATATTTTATATTATATATATATTTTATATTATATATATATTTCTCAGCGGTGGCGGTGTTAGATTTAGTCATGATTATGGTCTTGACTTCCTCATAAGCGTTCATGATCATCTCCTGCTCGCCAGCGGAGAACAAAGACTCTTTCTTTGACTTTATTCACTATTGTACTGTTAGAAAATCATGGTTTCGGTGATCGACTCTTCTCCCTTTTGACGTAAAACGGGCACGCCCACTTATCCTGATGACTGAGGTCTGGTTCAACTTAACGAGACTGTTTGAGCTGATCAGCCTTTGAGGAACCGAGATAGCCTGACTTCAATCATCTCAGTAATTTAAGCTGGATAAGTGGACATTTGATCGACTTAGTTGAGCGACGTACGAGGACTAGGGCCCTGGGCGGGTTTAGATTGTTTGACTCTGAATACTACAATACCCATGAGCTTGACTTCACAGGATTTGGAGCTCTGTGATTGGCTGTTTGTCGTCTCCCTGACAGCCAATCAGCTTCCAGCTTCTGTGTCTGTGTTTCTCAGGTGAATCACCATGACGACAGAGCCAGGTGAGCCACAGGAGGCCCAGTCCAAAGAGGCGGAGTCTTTCCCCGAAGCCGCCGCCCACTCCACGCCTAAACAGGTACAAAAAAAAAAAAAAACACACCAACAAATAAATAAATAGATTATTGATCAGGTCTGTGAAGAGTGACATCACTTCCTGCGTCCTCAGGGAGGGGAGGGCAGGCCGTCCCAGAGCCAAGCTCACACCTCATTGGCCGAGGATTCGACGAGTCACCTGTCGTCGAGCAGTCGGATTGCTCGCTCTCCGGCCAGAAACCCCCTGAGCTTTAGGACCATGCAGACCAAGGTGTCCCTGCTGGACGGCTCGCTGTTCACCTGCACTGTGGAGGTGAGACAGGTGGAGGAGATGCAGGTGGAGAGAGACAGGTAGAGAGAGACGTGGGGAAGAGACAGGTGGAGGAGAGACAGGTGGAAACATGTGGGGGAGACAGGTGGAGGAGAGACAGGTGGAGGTGAGACAGGTGGAGAGAGACAGGTAGAGAGAGACGTGGGGAAGAGACAGGTGGAGGAGAGACAGGTGGAGACATGTTGGGGAGACAGCTGGAGTGAGACACGTGGTGGAGAGACAGGTGGAGACATATGGGGGAGACAGGTGGAGGGGAGACAGGTTGAGGAGACATGTGGAGGAGAGACAGGTGGAGACATATGGGGGAGACAGGTGGAGGAGAGACAGGTGGAGGGGAGACAGGTGGAGGGGAGACAGGTGGAGGAGAGACAGGTGGAGGGGAGACAGGTGGAGAGAGACATGTGGAGGAGAGACATGTGGAGACATATGGGGGAGACAGGTGGAGGAGAGACAGGTGGAGGGGAGACAGGTGGAGGGGAGACAGGTGGAGACATGTGGGAGAGAGACAGGTGGAGACATGTGGGGGAAAGACAGGTGGAGGAGAGACAGGTGGAGGATAAATAAATGTTAACCTCTTCTTCTTCTGTAGAAACGAGCTCGCGGTGTTCAGCTGTTTGACAAAATTTGTGAACACGTCAACCTGCTGGAGAGAGACTACTTTGCTTTGTCCTTCAGAGACATGGACAACAACAAGGTACCCATCTGTCCTTCTGTCTGTCCTCCTGTGTCTTTGTCTGCCTGTCTCTGCCTGTCTGTCTCTCTGTCTGTCTCTCTGATCTCTGTCCTTTACCTCTCGTCTCATAGAACTGGTTGGATCCAGCAAAGGAGATGAAGAAGCAGGTCAGAGGTCAGTAGCCCCGCCCCCTTTTCACTGGTGGACGGGGCATTCAAATGTGATATTTGGTTAACAGGCTAAGTGGTTTGTTCAGGTTTACAGGTAATCTGATCGTTAAATTGAGTCATTTAAAATCGATACATTTAGATTAATATTGAATTAAATGATGAAATGATTCCCCCTCGCTGTCTCTCAGGTGTTCCCTGGAACTTCTCCTTTAACGTCAAGTTTTACCCCCCTGACCCCGCCCAGCTCTCTGAGGACATCACCAGGTAGGTCCACTCATCTGTCAATCAGAGATCAATACCAACATGTTGTCACCTGTTTAGACACCTGAGAGAGTCACCCCCCTCCCTTTCTGTCTGCAGGTACTTCCTGTGTCTCCAGCTCAGACAGGATATAGTTTCTGGACGTCTCCCGTGTTCCTTTGCGACTCACACTGTCCTCAGCTCGTACACCGTCCAATCAGAGCTCGGAGACTACGATCCTGGTACTGTGTTCAACTGAAGATACCCGATTACACCCTAAAATATCCTGCCAGAGCCTTCTGTGATGTACCCTTTCCCTGCTGTACCCTTCTCTGACATACCCTACCATACCCTGCTGTAACCCTCTCTGACATACCCTACTGTACCCTGCTGGACCCTCTCTGACATACCCTACCATACCCTGGTGTAACCCTCTCTGACATACCCTACTGTACCCTGCTGTACCCTTCTCTGACATACCCTACCATACCCTGCTGTAACCCTCTCTGACATACCCTACTGTACCCTGCTGGACCCTCTCTGACATACCCTACCATACCCCGCGGTACCCTCTCTGACATACCCTGCTGGACCCTCTCTGACATACCCTACCATACCCTACCATACCTTGCTGTACCCTTCTCTGACATACCCTACCATACCTTGCTGTACCCTTCTCTGACATACCCTACCATACCTTGCTGTACCCTTCTCTGACATACCCTACCATACCCTGCTGTCTGTCTCTGACCACCTGTCTGTCTCTCTCTCTGTATATTTCAGATGAGTGTGGTTCAGATTACGTCAGTGAACTCTGTTTCGCTCCAAATCAAACCAAAGAGATGGAGGAGAAGATCATCGAGCTGCACAAGACTTACAGGTTGTCACATTTAATTACATGTTAACGTCATTTTAAGAAGAAAAACAAACCCAAACAAACAACAGCTGTTAAAACTAGATCTGTGTGTTTAGAGGAATGACACCAGCTGAAGCAGAGATGCACTTCCTGGACAACGTGAAGAAACTTTCTATGTACGGAGTCGACCTTCATCACGCGAAGGTAAAAACACACAACATGAAGATGACCTGAAATAAAGAAATCAACACAATAAGACACGATGCAGGCTGCATGAGCAAACATCTCCACCATCATTTCACTTCATCTGAGTTCTGTCAAACCTTTAATGGAGGAACCTGTCCCAGGTGTCCTGAGGGGGCGGAGCTTCAGGGTTCTTTAATCTGGGAAAAGTGAAAGAATGATGATGAAAAAAGAGCTTCAGTCTAAATTATTATTATAAAACAGTACTTGATGTTTAGACTTACACATAGTATTAGTAGTAGCAGTACTTTGTTTGAACAAACTGTCTCCTGTTTATATTAAACATCTTTCTGAATTATTGGACACACGTTAACTTTGGATAGATAATGTAGTTACTTATCATACGACTTTTTCATATAAATATAAATATAAATATATATATATGTTTATATATATACATATAAATATTGAAATGTACATATTTATTTATATAAATTAATATATAAATAAACATTTACAGATATATAATCCTTTGCCCTTAATACAGACCTCAGTGTGCTGCTGATGTTCTGATTCTCAACAATCTAATCAATACATGACACACTTCCTGTCCTGATCAATCGTTTCAGTGTGTGTGTGTGTGTGTGTGTGTGTGTGTGTCAGTAATGATTTTTCCATCATTGATTCCGTCTCTCAGTCACAGAGGTGCAGATTAAACAGACCGACTCTGGTTCACTTCATTGTCAGTCCGGATCCACAGAGACTAGGTCCCTGTACCTGGATCAGGGTTTGATCACCTGGTAGATCGCCATGGTAACCATGGTAACTGATGCTGAACGGAGCAGGTGATGCTAGAGATGTAAGCATAAGCTCCGCCTCCTGACCAATCAGAGCTCAGTTCATGGATTGTTAGATGACGTTATGTAAATATGAAGAAGTGAAATAAACAGTTAAAAGTGAAACATGAAGGAAGAACAGCTGGAAATAAATCACAATCCTCTGGATACAGACTGTCGCCATGGCAACAGCCCTCCCCCCCTCCCCTGCATCCTGAACACAAACCATCCTTCAGGTCACAAACAGCTCTTTGTTGTGTCACGCTGTGGTGTTTTAAATGTCCCATGTTCTGGAGGCTCATTGAACGCAGCATAGCTGATGTGTTTTACTTCCTCATGTCGACCAGCTGTTCTTCTTCTTCTCTGTTTGTTTTTTGTCTGCCTGAACGGAGTAGATGGTAGGAAGTCGCTTTGACTGTTTGCCTTCAGCTCAGTCAGAGGTAAGAGTGTGTGTGTGTGTGTGTGTGTGAGTGTGTGTGTGGGTGTGTCAGAGTGTGTAGGTGTGTGTGTGTCATCAGTGTTTCCTTTATTCAGAGCAGACAGGAAGTGATCACTGTCGTCTCTGTGGTCTCTGATGCTGCTGTTAGCATGTAGCTATGCTAGCTGCTGCAGGTTATGATAAAAAAACACAAACTAAAACTGATCAGAAAAACATCAATGAACTCAAACTAAACAGACTAAAATAAATAGAAACAGAACATGTTGACATTCAGAGATATAACGTGTGTGTGTGTGTGTGTGTGTGTGTGCAGGACTCAGAGGGCGTGGCCATCATGCTGGGCGTGTGCAGTAGCGGCCTCCTGGTCTACAGAGACCGACTGAGGATCAACAGATTCTCGTGGCCGAAGATCCTGAAGCTCTCGTACAAAAGGAACAACTTCTACATCAAGATCCGACCTGGAGAGGTGAGACGCCCACACACACACGGGCACACACACACACACACACACACACACACACACACACACACACACACACACACACACACACCCTAACACCACAGAAGAAGAAGACATAAAGATAAACACCGGTCAGCTGATCAGAGACTGGAGATATGTTTCACTGACCGACTAGACATCATGAAACACAGCTGTCAACGATACATCACTAATCTGTCTCTGTCTCCAGTTTGACCAGTTTGAGTCTACTATTGGTTTCAAGCTTCTGAACCACCGATCAGCTAAAAGACTGTGGAAAGTGTGTGTGGAGCATCACTCCTTCTTCAGGTCAGTGATTAATGTCATGATTTCACCTGATATGAACTGAGAAGACGTAATGTAACAAAACGTAATGCAACGCAACGTAACGCAACACGACGTAACACGACGTAACACGACGTAACACGACGTAACGCGACGTAACGCGACGTAACGCGACGTATCGCGACGTAACGCGACGTAACGCGACGCAACGCGACGCAACGCGACGCAACGCGACGTAACGCGACGTAACGCGACGTAACGCGACGCAACGCGACGCAACGCGACGCATCGCGACGTAACGCGACGTAACGTGACGTATCGCGACGTAACGCGACGCAACGCGACGCAACGCGACGCAACGCGACGCAACGCGACGCAACGCGACGTAACGCGACGTAACACGACGTATCACGACGTAACACGACGTAACACGACGTAACACGACGCATCACGACGCAACACGACGCAACACGACGCAACACGACGCAACACGACGCAACACGACGTATCACGACGTAACACGACG
Organism: Leptoclinus maculatus; assembly: GCA_032191485.1. NCBI lineage: Eukaryota > Metazoa > Chordata > Actinopteri > Perciformes > Stichaeidae > Leptoclinus > Leptoclinus maculatus. Next base: position 59,111 of record JAVDOI010000363.1, read on the forward strand.
TAACACGACGCAACACGACGTAACACACGACGCAACACGACGTAACACGACGTAACACGACGTATCACGACGTAACACGACGTAACACGACGTAACACGACGCATCACGACGTAACACGACGCAACACGACGCAACACGACGCAACACGACGCAACACGACGCAACACGACGTATCACGACGTAACACGACGTAACACGACGTAACACGACGCATCACGACGTAACACGACGCAACACGACGCAACACGACGCAACACGACGCAACACGACGCAACACGACGTAACACGACGCAACACACGACGCAACACGACGTAACACGACGCAACACGACGTAACACGACGCAACACGACGTAACACGACGCATCACGACGTAACACGACGCAACACGACGCAACACGACGCAACACGACGTAACACGACGCAACACGACGTAACACGACGCAACACACGACGTAACACGACGTAACACGACGTAACACGACGTATCACGACGTAACACGACGTAACACGACGTAACACGACGTAACACGACGTAACACGACGTAACACGACGTAACGTAATGTGACGCGACGCGAAGCAAGACGTTATGTTACGTCTTGTCACATTACGTCTTGACAAACGGGAGACCTCACATGCTCTGAAACCGTCTGTCTCTCTCTGTACCCGTCTATCTCTCAGGCTTGTGTCTCCAGAAGAGACGCCGAAGAAGTTTCTGAATCTGGGTTCAAAGTTTCGCTACAGCGGTCGGACTCAGATTCAGAGTCGCAGAGCCAGCGGTCAGATCTCCAGACCGGCACCGCATTTCCCACGATGCATCAGCAAGAGGAACATTCTGAGCCGCAGCCTGGATGGAGGTACTCATGCTGGATCATACTAGTACAGAGGTAGTCCTGGTCCTCATAGTACCACCTGAGCCACAGTCGCTAATATGAGCAGCAATGCTGGTCCTGGCACCTGATACTCATCTCATTGGTCCCTGTAGGAGTTCTTGTCCCAGTAGTAGTAGTCCTGATCTCTGGTCTCTGTCATTGTAGTTCTGGTCCCAGTAGTAGAAGTATTGGTCATACTGGTATCAGTAGTTTACCAGAAGTGCCGTCTGTAGCAGGTTTTGGGGATTCAGGTTTTGGGGGTTCCGGTTTTGGGGGTTCCGGTTTTGGGGATTCAGGTTTTGAGGGTTCAGGTTCAGGAGTACAGCTGTGTGTTAGGTCAGTTCTTTCTTGTACTTGCTGGTGACCAGAGCTTTGATTGGTCCTCAGCTCCGATGGCCACGCCCACGTCCTCTTTGATTGGCTCTCCAGCCATCACAACGTCCCCTAAAGCCAACGGTGGTACACACACAGGTAGAGCTCATCACTGCAGTAGTACTGTAGTAGTACTGTAGTAGTACTGTAGTAGTACTTTATCAGTACTTTATCAGTACTGTACTAGTACTGTAGCAGTACTGTAGTACTACAGCTCTGTGATTGGCCACAGCTCTGAATGCTTCACTTCCTTCAGCTCATGAGCGAATGCTGCTTCCTGATTGGCTGGATGAGCTCTGCTTCATTCAGACACATCTGTGATCAGCTGTGTCTATTTCTGTTCAATCAGCTCTTCTGTTTCTGGTGATGTCATCACATGATGTCAGACCTCGATCCTGTCGTCAATAACGCGACGAGACACAAAGTCAGAAATAAACATTTAATTTATTCTTTAGCTCCGCCCCTTTCGAGCCGGTTTATTTGTGAACTCGACAGGAAGGAGGTCTGACTCTCTCAGCTAGCATTATTAGCATAGTTAGCATCGCTATGTTTGTGAACTTTTTCTGCACTGTTAGCACTGTTAGCGCTGTTAGCACGGCCGTGTGGTCATGGCTTCGTGGTGGTTCTGAATGCTGATTGGCCCGGGCTGCCTTGCATGCGCCTGAGCGTTATCGTCCTTGTTGTTGTTGTTGACATCACAGTGTGTGTGTGTGTGTGTTTGTGTGTCTGTGTGTGTGTGTGTGTGTGTGTAGATATGGGAGCCGGTCTGTACGGAGCGTCTAAGTTCATCGCCGTCAGTGACCTCATCACCACGATAACACCTGAGAGGACAATGGAGGAGAGGAGGGCGGAGACAGGTACAGACAACAACCAATCAGAGGAGAGGCGTTAGATCAGGTGACCGAGGCACTAAATGACGCCTCCTTCTGTCTCTTCTGGTTTCCTTTTTTCCTCCTCTCCTCCTCCTCCTCGTCTTCTTGTCTCCTTGTTCTCTCGTCTCCTCTCCTTGCTTCTTGGTCTACTATCTCCTAGTTGAGGAGGTGCTGGTGGTGGAGGAGGAGGTGCAGCAGGAGGAGGAAGATGAGGAGACCAGAGCGACAGATATCTCTCCGGAGAGTCCTCCTACTCCTCAGAAGCAGGAAACCAAGGTAACAAACACCTGTCTCGCCTGTCTCACCTGTCTCACCTTTCTCACCTCAACCTTCTCACCTGTCTCACCTGACCTGTCTCACCTTTCTCACCTCAACCTTCTCACCTGTCTCACCTGTCTCACCTTTCTTACCTCAACCTTCTCACCTGTCTCACCTTTCTCACCTCAACCTTCTCACCTGTCTCACCTGTCTCACCTTTCTTACCTCAACCTTCTCACCTGTCTCACCTTTCTTACCTCAACCTTCTCACCTGTCTCACCTTTCTTACCTCAACCTTCTCACCTGTCTCACCTTTCTTACCTCAACCTTCTCACCTGTCTCACCTTTCTTACCTCAACCTTCTCACCTGTCTCACCTGTCTCACCTGTCTCACCTGTCTCCCCTGTCTCCCCTGTCTACTTGTCTCACATACATCGTATATTGATGAGGACCTGTCTGTGTGCAGACGGAGCTCACTGACACCGCTGTGGACGGAGATCTGACTGAGGTTTGAAGATTATTTCAGATTAAATATCAAATAAAAGTTAAACCTGTCTGTGGATGGAAACTCTTCTAACAACAACCTGTCTGTCTGTCTGGCAGTCTGATCAGGATGAGGACTTGAGGACTCAGGTAAACCTGGTTTTATTGTTCTGGATCATGACGTCGTCTCCATGAGACTCACTTTGTTTCTGTCTCCAGGAGACGATGGGGAGTCCAGAGGAGGAGCAGAGACCTCAGACCTCCATCAGCGCTCTGAGACGCTCCTTCTTAGAGGGAGGAGGAGGAGGAGGAGGGATGACAGAGTGGGAGAAACGTCTCGCCTCCTCCCCTCTACGACGAGTCGACGACTCACCGATGATCGAACCTCTGGAACCAGAAGAGGTGAGACAGAACTCATTGTTACATTAAACAGAGCAGCTGTTTATTCTACAAACACTGTCTGTCTCCCTGTCTGTCTCCCTGTCTGTCTGTCTGTCTCCCTGTCTGTCTCCCTGTCTGTCTCCCTGTCTGTCTCCCTCCCTGTCTCCCTGTCTGTCTGTCTGTCTGTCTCTGTCTCTGTCTCTGTCTCTGTCTCTCTGTCTGTCTCTCTGTCTGTCTGTCTGTCTGTCTCTCTGTCTCCATGTCTCTGTGTGTCTGTCTGTCTGTCTCTCTGTCTCTCTGTCTGTCTGTCTGTCTGTCTCTCTCTCTCTTTCTGTCTGTCTCCATGTCTCTCTGTCTCTCTGTCTTATCTGTCTCTCTCTGTCCTCTCTCTCTGTCTGTCTCTCTCTGTCTGTCTCTCTGTCTCTCTGTCTTTCTGTCTGTCTCTCTGCCTGTCTCTCTCTCTCTTTCTGTCTGTCTCTCTGTCTTATCTGTCTCTCTCTGTCCTCTCTCTCTGTCTGTCTGTCTGTCTGTCTGTCTCTCAGGCCCTCCCACTGGAAAGCAGCTCATCAGCGGTAGGTCCACTCAGCTGTCAGTCAAACACAAACAGGTGTTACTGATCTCACATGTCTCATGATTGGTCGGTCAGTCTGTGTGTGTTTCATGTTGCTCACCTGTGCGCTCCAGGAGGGCGGGTTCATAGCAAACCGAGCTCCTCCTCAGCCAATCAGAGAGAAGAGCTACACCGTGGGGCGGAGCTACGACACGGCCTCCGGGAGGGTCGTTACCATGACGATAACAGACGACAGCTCCGACGTCACCGTGACGACGGCGTGTACGGAGATGAGCAGGCCGGTCAGAATCATCCCGCTGTCCACCGCTGATGATGTCATCACGGGTGGACCATTGATCACCATCCGGGAGGTGAAGACGCCGACATCACCGTCAGAACCGCCCATCAACAGTGACCTCATACGTGGGGGCGGAGCCTCTGTGATCTCACCTTTGACCCCCCTCCTTCCTCCTAAACCTCCTCTGGATGAGCTGAATCTAAGCCCCGCCCCCTCGCCAGGTCACTTGACGGGCAGGACGTCGCCCTCCATAACCGGACTGGTATGCTGGTGATTGGCTGGTTGGTGGTCGGCATGGAAACGAGCATGACGACCCGGCAGCGACTCGTTAACCCTCACCGGCCCAACACAGGAAGTCAAACTGAACACTTCAGCTCTGAGAAACTGCAGGAAAAAAGAGTGCAGTGTGTCCTGCAATGAGTGCAGTGTGTCCTGGAATGAGTGCAGTGTGTCTTGCAATGAGTGCAGTGTGTCCTACAATGAGTGCAGTGTGTCCAGCAGTGAGTGCAATGAGTGCAGTGTGGAGTGCAGTGAGTGCAGTGCTTCCTGCAATAAGGGCAATTTGTCCTGCAATGAATGCAGTGAGTGCAGTGTGTCCTGCAATGAGTATAGTGAGTGCAGAGAATGCAGTGTGTCCTGCAGTGAGTGCAGTGAGTGCAGTGCTTCCTGCAATGAAGGCAATGTGTCCTGCAGTGAGTGCAGTGTGTCCTGCAATGAGGGTAATGTGTCCTGCAATGAGTATAGTGAGTGCAGAGAATGCAGTGTGTCCTGCAATGAGTGCAGTGAGTGCAGTGTGTCGTGCAATGAGTGCAGTTACTGCAGTGACTGCAGTGTGTCCTGCAATGAGTGTAATGTGTCCTGCAATGAGTATAGTGAGTGCAGAGAATGCAGTGTGTCCTGCAATGAGTGCAGTGAGTGCAGATAATGCAGTGTGTCCTGCAATGAGTGCAGTGAGTGCAGTGTGTCCTGCAATCAGGGCAATGTGTCCTGCAATGAGTGCAGTGAGTGCAGTGTGTCCTGCAATCAGGGCAATGTGTCCTGCAATGAGTGCAGTGAGGGCAGTGTGTCCTGCAATGAGGGCAATGTGTCCTGCAATGAGTGCAGTGAGTGCAGTGTGTCCTGCAATGAGTGCAATGAGGGCAGTCAGTACAGTAAGTGCAGTGTGTCCTGCAATGAGTGCAATGAGGGCAGTCAGTACAGTGAGTGCAGTGTGTCCTGCAATGAGTGCAATGAGGGCAGTCAGTACAGTAAGTGCAGTGTGTCCAGCAGTGAGTGCAGTGTGTCCTGCAATGAGTGCAGTGAGTGCAGTGTGTCCTGCAGTAGACTGTCCAGCAGGAAGACAGTGTCGAGCTGCAGTGTTCAGTTTAAACTCCCCTCAGCTTCTCCCTCCTCTTCCTCCCAGACACCATTTTATTTCTGGTCCTTTCTTTGTTCAAAATGGTGCAAAAGAAGCAGCAGATCTTTTTCATGTTGTTATTGTTTTCTCCTGTTTTCTGGGTTTATTTGATTGGCTGATATTTATTTTACTGCTCTTCACTTCCTGTTTGTTGATGCTTTTCACCTTGTCTGAAGCTCTCAGGTTTAGTCTCACCACTGGAGATGTTTTAAAGAATCATTTCATATCTAACAGCTCCTGTTACAGCGTCTGAGGTGTCATATAATTACTTGAGTTACGATCAAACGTGAAAATGCTTTACTATTATTCAGAGCAACAAGCTGAGCTAACGTTAGCATCAGATGTCTGGATCTTAAGTTATTAGAGAAACATGCTGAGCTAACATTAGCATCAGCTCGCATCAGTATAAGTCAGGTGAGAATGTTCTCTGCTCTCATTGGTCAGATGGGTCGGGAAGTAAACATCAACCAGAATGCAAAGCTCACCTCCTTGTGGTCTGATTTCGCAGTAGAAACTGTGATAGAATAATGTTTCATATATTTATTTGTTGACTGAAAACCATGAAACCTGTTTTCAATGTCACCCAGTTACACTGATTAGTAATTACTAGGGGTGTAACGGTTCACAACATTCTCGGTTGGGTTCAATACGACACAGTGGTGCCACGGTTCGGTTCGGTTCGGTACGGTTTCAATACAGCAAAAAAGCAGAAATGCCAAATCCTCTCTGGTGAGACTCTCAAGGGGTCTCTCAAGTCTGATTTGATTCTCTGTTTGGGCTTTTGTTTTATTTTACAAAGCAGGAATTATGGTCTGGAGCAATGTGCTGGTGAAGGAGTAGTGTCACGGGGCTCAAAGCATGAAGCATGTTGGTACAGCCTGGTTCATCACTCCAGAGTAGAGATATACCTTTAGTCCTGTTTGAATCAGGAGGGAACAGATACCCAAACGCTGAGGGAGAGTTTGTAACCAATATCACGTGACTCTTCACTACACTGGGCGTGATGGTGCCGTGTAAACAGGAAGTATTGGTTGCTTAGTTTAAAACAATACGACAGAGTAATAAATTAGTCTTTAATAATGAAAGGTGGTGTTTGATACTTAAGATCTTCTCTAAAATCTTCCTCTATGAACTCAAACAGACAGTTAGTGGAAAGTCTCTCTGTCTCTCTGTCTCTCTGTCTCTCTGTCTCTCTCTGTCTCTCTGTCTCTCTCTCTCTCTCTGTCTCTCTCTCTCTCTCTCTGTCTCTGTCTCTCTCTCTCTCTCTCTCTCTCTCTCTCTCTCTCTCTCTCTGTCTCTCTCTCTCTCTCTCTGTCTCTCTCTCTCTCTCTCTGTCTCTCTCTCTCTCTGTCTCTCTCTCTCTCTCTCTGTCTCTCTCTCTCTCTCTCTCTCTCTCTCTCTCTCTCTGTCTCTCTCTCTCTCTCTCTGTCTCTCTCTCTCTCTCTCTGTCTCTCTCTCTCTCTCTCTCTCTCTCTCTCTCTCTCTCTCTCTCTCTCTCTCTCTCTCTCTCTCTCTCTCTGTCTCTCTCTCTCTCTCTCTGTCTCTCTCTCTCTCTCTCTCTCTCTCTCTCTCTCTCTCTCTCTCTCTCTCTCTCTCTCTCTCTCTCTCTCTCTCTCTGTCTCTCTCTTGTCTCTCTCTCTCTCTGTCTCTCTCTCTGTCTCTCTCTCTCTCTCTCTCTCTCTCTCGTCTCTCTCTCTCTCTCTCTGTCTCTCTCTCTCTCTCTCTGTCTCTCTCTCTCTCTCTCTCTGTCTCTCTCTCTCTCTCTCTCTCTCTCTCTCTCTCTCTGTCTCTCTCTGTCTCTCTCTGTCTCTCTCTCTCCCTAAAGCCTCTAACGTGTCTTCAGACGTCCTCCGTAGGTCTGATTCCTCCGCTGGACACGCCCGCTCACTGATCGCTCCATTAACAGCTGCTTCCTCCACAGAGATGCAGACTTTAACTGAACAACAGCTGCTAAAGACAACACGGTCAACAACGCCTGTAATCAGCTGTTCATGTTGAATTAACCTGGTAGTCGATCGGTAATCAATGTTGTTGTTGTTTGTGAACATCCGGGGACGGTCACGTGATAGTAGCGTGATGAATCAGGGAAGAACAGCACGTTACGTCGGGTGGGTTGCCATGTTTGAGCGCAGTCAAAAGCAATTTAATATTATTCAAACGTATTGTTCGGTTCGTAATGCGTACCGAACGGTTCAATACGAATACGTGTATCGTTACACCCCTAGTAATTACAGACTAATTACTAACAACTATACAACCCTATATGACCACGCCCTCTTTGGTCACGCCCCCTGTATGGCTGTCAGTTTCTACTAAGAATCAACCACTTTTCATTTACTTTACTTGTTTGCTGAAAAAATTAGATGGCTGCAATTCAAAGGTCTGAAGTTTCTGCCTCTTGTTTACCTGTCTGTCTCTCTAACCTTTGTTTGTGTGTGTGTGTGTGTGTGTGTGTGTGTGTGTGTGTGTGTGTGTGTGTGTGTGTGTGTGTGTGTGTGTGCAGCCAAAACCTACATTTGATGACATGTCTCCTGCTCTGACGGCTCTGCTGAACTCGGCCAGAGAACAAGACACCTTCAGAGAACACAATCTGCTGAAGGTGTCTGTCTACCTGTCTGTCCACCTTTCTGTCCACCTGTCTGTCTATTTGTCTGCCTATCTGTCTGTATACCTGTCTGTCTACTTGTCTGTCTAATATTTGAAGATATCAAAAAGCTGATGGACTGACTGTCTGTTGACTCTGTCTGTTGACTCCATCTGTAGACCCTGTCTGTTGACTCCATCTGTAGACCCTGTCTGTTGACTCCATCTGTAGACCCTGTCTGTTGACTCCGTCTGTAGACCCTGTCTGTTGACCCTGTCTGTTGACTCCATCTGTAGACCCTGTCTGTTGACCCTGTCTGTTGACTCCATCTGTTGACCCTGTCTGTTGACTCCATCTGTTGACCCTGTCTGTTGACTCCATCTGTTGACTCCGTCTGTTGACTCCGTCGGTTGACTCCGTCTGTTCCATCTGTTGACCCCGTCTGTTGACTCCGTCTATTGACTCAGTCTATTGACTCCGTCTGTTGACCCTGTCTGTTGACCCTGTCTGTCGACTCCATCTGTTGACCCTGTCTGTTGACTCCGTCTGTTCCGTCTGTTGACTCAGTCTATTGACCCTGTCTGTAGACCCTGTCTGTTGACTCCGTCTGTTCCGTCTGTTGACTCAGTCTATTGACCCTGTCTGTAGACCCTGTCTGTTGACTCTGTCTGTTCCATCTATTGACTCAGTCTGTTGACTCAGTCTGTTGACCCTGTCTGTTGACCCTGTCTGTTGACTCCGTCTGTTGACTCCGTCTGTTGACTCCGTCTGTTGACTCTGTTTCAGACCTCAGAGAAGGTGGAGACGGTCTTCCTGATGACGGAGCCATGTGACCAGGACCAGCCAATGGCAGACCAGCCTCAGGTAGCAACAAGAAATCTGGTTGGCCCGCCGCCAACTAACCCCCCGCCCCCTCCGCCGGGGGCCTGCATGTCGCATGCTGATGATGTCACAGAGGAATGGGCTAGCGATGATGACAGTCGCAATGCTAATGATGCTAACCACGCTAATAGTCCACCACATAAACGCGAGGTCAGCTATTACGACGTCAGCGACGACGAGCCAAGTAGCCAGGCTAGCGATGCTAGCGATACTAGCGAGGATGCTATCAGTGTGGTAGCACAGGCCGCTGTGGAGGAAGCCATGGAGGCCGCAGTCAGACAGGCTCAGAGCCCAGATGCTAACGATGCTAATCAGGATAGCATAAATGCTAACTTTGCGGTTAGCCACGGTGAGCAGGAGGCAGCTACCGCGGAGGTTAACAACAGCCCCGGCACCAGACCCCATTCCGTTATGGGCTGTCGGCTTTACCATGAAGACCAGGACTCGGATGACTCTGGGGAGGTCGGGGGAGGGTGGAGTTTCAGGGAAAACTCCCCTCCTCCCTCTTTAGCCCGCCACACGTCAGGGCGCTCGGCCAATCAGACGCAGCCATCTGACCACAGTGATGACGATGATGAGCCCAAATCTTTGCAGGAGGTAACACCTGAGATAGAAACCTGCCCCAGTTAAACCTGCCCCACTGACTCCTGCCCCAGTTAAACCTGCCCCACTGACTCCTGCCCCAGTTAAACCTGCCCCACTGACTCCTGCCCCAGTTAAACCTGCCCCACTGACTCCTGCCCCAGTTAAACCTGTCCCAGTTAAACCTGAGATGACGGCGCTGCAACAAACAGACTGAACATCATTTCTCTGGATTTACAGATTAAACTGTAATTTAGGAGGATATTTTAAATAGTTTTGAGTTCATAACTATATATATATATTATATATATATATATAGTTATATATATATATATATTATATATATATATATGTATATATGTGATTGTTGTCTCTCTGTGTCTGCCAGGAGGTCCCAGTGATGAGGAAGACTCTCACATATGAAGCTCCAGGGGTGAGGACCTTTCATGAGATTATTGATGAATGGAAAGATAAGAAATCATTCTTGTAAACTGATTATTTAGTTGTTGAGTATTCACCTTTTATGAAGTGACACCAGAACCACCTCCAGGAAATTTTTACTTTTCACTTTTGTTGGTAAAACCAAATCAATAATGATTCAGAGTATTGATTGATTGACAGATGTGTGTGTGTGTGTGTGTGTGTTTCAGAGCCGCGTAGACTCTGATCCTCCTACAGGTTTACTGCTGAGCTCCCAGACCTTCACTGCTGAGACCTCCAACACCACCACCACCACACACATCACCAAGGTAACCACCACCACCAGACAGAAGCAGTGAAGATGTTTAGATGTTTGATCAGAGTTTACTGAGTTTCTCTCTTTCTCTGTGTCTTCAGACAGTGAAAGGAGGAATGTCAGAAACCAGAATCGAAAAGAGAATCGTGATTTCTGGAGACACAGAAATCGACCATGACGAGGTAAGTGTCATAACAGGAACAGGTCTTGATTTTCCAGGACACACCTGTACATACCTGGACTAACCTAGGACACACCTGTACATACCTGGACTAACCTAGGACACACCTGTACATACCTGGACTAACCTAGGACACACCTGTACATACCTGGACTAACCTAGGACACACCTGTACATACCTGGACTAACCTAGGACACACCTGTACATACCTGGACTAACCTAGGACACACCTGTACATACCTGGACTAACCTAGGACACACCTGTACATACCTGGACTAACCTAGGACACACCTGTACATACCTGGACTAACCTAGGACACACCTGTACATACCTGGACTAACCTAGGACACATCTGTACATACCTGGACTAACCTAGGACACACCTGTACATACCTGGACTAACCTAGGACACACCTGTACTAACCTAGGACAGACTAATACATACCTGGATTAACCCCGGACGGACCTGCACAGACCTGGATTAACCCAGGATAGACATATACAAACCTGGACTAACCCCGGACGGACTAATACATACCTGGATTAACCCAGTATAGACCTGAACAAACCCAGATTAACCCATGATAGACATATATATATACCTGGATTAACCCCGGACAGATCTGAATTAACCCAGGACAGACCTGGATTAACCCTGCACAGACCTGGGGCTGGTCAGTCCAGGGTTAATCCTGGACCAGGTTCTGATCGTCGTGTCTCTCTTTAAGGCTCTGGCTGCGGTGCTCAGCGAGGCTCGGCTGCAGCATCCTGAGCTGTCAGTCACACGAGTCGTTGTCCATAAAGAAACAGAGGTCTCTCCTGATCATGTGATTGATTAGTGACATCACAGGTAACAGGTGGAGTCCCGTACTGGATGCTGATTGGTTGGCTGGTGCATGGCAGCATTCATAACATGGTGTTTGCATGTTTTACGCAAATGTTGGTGTTCAGGAACATCGGAGTTCGACCAGGAGAGACAAACACTGACGGACCAGGAGCTCAGAGGTTCTGATTGGTCCAGAGAACACAGGTAGTGAAGGGAATCTTCTGATTGGAGGACAGGAAAGATTTATGGGGATCGGTTTGTGCAATGATCGGATTAAATAGATAGATAGTGTGAAGAGGAAATAAACAGCCTTCCTGATGACTCAGGTGATCAGAATGCTGACTCGGTGAACAACACTCAGTGAAGAAAACCTTGCTATGCTACGCTAACAGCCTGGCCATGCTTTGAAGCTTGTTGTGCTATGCTAATTAGCATGAGCATGATGCTATCCTCGCTAACTTAATTATTCAAGGATCATTTATCGTGATTCCAGAG
>JAVDOI010000364.1:5000-20000 GCA_032191485.1 Leptoclinus maculatus
GTCATAACTCTGGACAAAATGAGTCCAGAGAAGTCAAACTTCAGTGTTTGGAAATAGAAAAAACAAATGAAGCAGGTTTACCTGGTGACTGCTTCAACGCAGCGCATCTTCTGTCATCTTGTAAAGCCCCGAAAACAACCTGCAAACATCTGGATGAAGTTGTAAAGCCGTTGGATGCGCGTCACGGAGCGCAGAAACAACCTCGGCCCAGTTTGAACGAGACCGTATCTTCTGAGGGGATTAATGCAGATTAATAAAGGTGGGGCAAACATTGTGAAGGGTTGTAGAGTAATCCTTTGAGCTTCAGGGGAGTCAGAGAGAGAGAGAGAGAGAGAGAGAGAGAGAGAGAGAGACAGAGACAGAGAGAGAGAGAGAGAGAGAGAGAGAGAGAGAGAGAGAGAGAGAGAGAGAGAGAGAGAGAGAGACAGACAGAGAGAGAGAGACAGAGAGAGAGAGAGAGACAGAGAGAGAGAGAGAGACAGAGAGAGAGAGACAGAGAGAGAGAGAGAGAGAGAGAGAGAGACAGAGAGAGAGAGAGAGAGAGAGAGAGAGAGAGAGAGAGAGAGAGAGAGAGAGATGGGAATGTGGAACTCTCTGTGGCGCATGTTGTGAGGGACTGATGGACACGTTTGATTGTGACTATTTAATGGCAATATTTGTGAGTGAGCTCCTCGTCCTCAGGGAACAGAAATGGTGCACAAACTTCTGCTGCCCATCGGTGAGTTTACAGCTGTTTCATAATGTTTCATAATGTTTCATAATGTTTTCATAATGTTTTCATAATGTTTCATAATGTTTCATAATGTTTCACATTTTATTGTAGACATGTTAAATTCCTAACAATAATCATTATTAAACCATTTGTTTATAATCCTGTTTTCATGGTGTACGTGCTTCCTGGTGTATTATCGGATGTCTTTGGTTTGAAAAATAATTTCTATTTCTTAGAAGAAGTTCAAGCAGATTTCTGACAAATAGAAAAAAATAATCTTAATTTTCAACTCTCTTCTGTTCTCTCAGCTTTAGCAGCGAGCCTCATCTCACCTGAGCTGTCAGGTGCCTCCGCTACCAAAATAAAAGCTCAAGGTAAATCATGCACCGAGTCACTTCACTGTCAACTGTAACAGCACATCAGTACAGAGCAGCTAAGGAGTCGTTATGGAGTAGAATACTTCTGACAAATAATATGACTGGAATGTGGTTTAGAACAGAATATCAGAATATGATTAGCATTATTATTTACTTTAACACAACTGAATGGTTAATGGGGGGGGGGGGATCAAATGTGAAAATAATCATTGTGAGTAAATAACATCTCACATGAAGCGATATTAACACATCAAATCAAATCCAAAAAGTGAATTGTAGATGGACATATTAACACGTATCCAATAAGTTGGTTGTGCCTTTTTCCTTTGGATTTCCACAATTTAAAAACGGGAAGCTAATTTAGCTTTGTGACGCTAACAAGGACAGAAGTTTGATTAAAAACCCACTTATTTGAACTGTACACATAAAAAGTATGCAACAACCAATCCATGCTTCTAAAAAGAAGAAACGACAAACACAAAGCGCCGTACAGCTGGTGTTGTTCTGTGCTTTTCCAGCAGTGAAGAACAACTCGGGTGTGACACCAGCAGGGCAGTGTGGGGCCTGGGTGAAGGAGCCTGAGGGGGGGTACTTCACCTCTCCCAACTACCCTGAGAAATACCCTCCTGAGAAGGAATGTGTCTACATCATAGAAGGTGAGGCGTTCTGTCATTTCTAGCCTCTTACTCACTTTCTACCCCTCCCGATGTTAATCTCTCCCCCCCCCCCCAGCCTCTCCCCGACAGTGCATTGACTTGTTCTTCGATGACAAATATTCCATCGAGCCGTCCTGGGAGTGTAAGTTCGACCACATCGAGGTCCGTGACGGGCCGTTCGGTTTCTCTCCCATCCTCGGTCGCTTCTGCGGGCAGGAAAGCCCGTCGTATGTCCGCTCCAGTGGGAGGTACCTGTATATCAAGTTTGTGGCTGATGGTGAACTGGAGGCCATCGGTTTCTCTGCCCGGTACAACTTCACGCAAGGTGAGTGATGGACGATAAGGTAAACGGCAGGCGTACCAATGAATCTACCAGGAACCCCTAATTCTGGTTTCTACTAGAACATGTGTGCACGTGTTAATGACTAAATACATACCTGTATTCAACCTCTGTCGGAAACACTCCATCTTAGCGCCTGTCTGTTTAAGCCCCTCCCCCTCCACCACATGGTGCACCTTTGAAAAGGTGGTTCTCATGGCATGGGTGGAGACACTAAGATGGGGGACAGTATAGTCATTCTAGTGAGCCAACATGTGACATATAGGAAGAAGATCTGATTGGCTGAAGTTCTCTGATCGAGAATAAAGGATTGCCTTTCTTTCACAGTGTGTGGCTTGTAGGCTCTCCTGATACCCATTAAGCACTGTTTCTCATGATATGTCCCATTTAATTCAACTATTTAGGCTGGTTGAATTAAAAAAAAGAACTTTGAAAAGTGTTGAATTTGTGGGTAGTTCTGTGTGAAATGAAAGTGGTGAAGGTCACTTGGTGAAGGTGGGTGATGATGGTTATGCTTTTAAAAAGACAGCGTCGGCAGATGTTTTGTTGATTAATCCATCCACCCGACCTCCCCCTACGTGGACTTTGTCACATAAAGACATGTCGTTTTGGGCGTAATTTATAATTTCTGCTATATTGTTGATCTTGTATCATACCAGCTGGCCCTCTGGCCGGCTGGCAGGGCTGATGTTAGAGTATTACTACGACTCTAAGCCCTTCAACTCCTGTCCTTGGCGCTCTCTCCCAATCCACCACCATGCAGTGACTTCCACAACGTTGGCTGCTGCATTGCCAAAACTGGCTGCCTCTTACACGGTCCCTCCCCTTTGTGTCTTCGCCCCCTTTCGTCCAGATCATGTATTCCAATTAAAACACACGTTGACATCACATTTGCATGTGATGTCAAAAAAAAGTTACATACATACATACATACATATACAAGTTACACGCTGCTGGAAACGTATACTCTCATTTTCATTTGTAGTGCAGGCACAGCAGCTGCAGCTGACGAAGAGGAGGGGAGCGTTCATGCAAATGCACGCACACACACACACACACACACACACACACACACACACACACACAGTTAATGAAAGCTTGTCTTCAGGGGAATACAGCTTGTCAGCGCTGAGCCGCAGTAGCAGCTTAAGAGAGTCCAAGTCAGCGGCTTCATTAGCAGCAGATTTTATTTTATAGGCCACCTACACTGACGGGGGGGCAAAGATTAATCTGCATCCCATCCAGCCATCCAACCGTGTTTCTTTCTTTCTTTCTTCTAAACATGATTGACCCTCTGTATATTGTAATTTCATTCTGCAAAGGATGCTCCAGTTTTAGGGGGGGGGGGGGGGGTCATGGGCTCAGTGCAATTTTTCTGCAAATATCAGACACATACACAGAACATTTCATTTATTGATTGCTGTCAATACATTTCAACAAATATAGCAAAAATAAACAATAAACAGGCTCCTAAAAACACAAACTGTTTCTTAAATAAGATACTTTTAATAATTGGAAGATCAGGAGAAGCTGCTTTCGTCTGTTTACATTAAATGTAGTCTCCCATGCCCAAAGCTAATCTCCAGTCTAATTCTACTCCTCACTGGTCTAAACTGCAGTAGCTCGTTAGGGTCACGCTGCATTAATCAGCTTTTGTTACGCACGTTGTGAACAATGCGACAGAGCATGAGCATTAATCCTTCTTATGTTAATATGAAAGTTAATATGTTGTGTGTGCAAGATTAAAAAACAAAACTTTGCTCTACAAATTGCAGCTAAATGCTTTTAATGTCTAATGTTGGCTTCCTTGGACATTGCAAACACATTGTGCAACAGCTACTGAGTGCTATCATTGCTTACACTTCTATTGTTATTGCACGTGTTCCTCCACTTTATGCTCACATCTGTGTGTGCGCTAGTAATTTAGCAGAACCTAAATATTTAACCTAGTCACTAGATTGTGATTGTGAATAATCTGGACATGGCTGAAGCAGAGGCTAAGAAACATGAAGGGATTATTACGAGTCCTTTTGTCCGATTTGAGTCCATCAGCTGCTCTTTTATACCAGCTAGTGACCAATGTGTTGCGTTACCAATGATACAAATAGAAGATGTGGGAAAATAAACTCGCTCTCCATTCCACGCTGAGTCCTTGAAAGCACATTTCTGTCCTGATTGTACATGTTGTATTATTAGTGTCCCCTCATGTCAAACTAGGTGTCTTCAGGAGAATTTAGAAAACAAAAAAGAAGTGATATTTTCATCCCCAGGTTGCCTCTGGTGGGGCCTAATCCGTCCCCAACTAAACCGGTAGATCAGGATTTATAATCCACTTTGCAAGTAGATTCATCAGCACAAAGGTTTAGAGCACTATTCCTCTTCCCTGTCGCTGTGAGAAGAGGAAGAGGAAGAGTCTGTGTTCATGATGAAGGGCGTCTGAGAGCAGGGGGAATGAGCTGCTACATAGATTATGTGTAAGCCTTGGCCAGCTGGGATTTTGTTTTGCAATATGTCTTTAATATTATCATTTTTATTCGGTGGTATTTTTCGGGCACCGGATTATTTTCCTCTGTTCTCAGACTAAATGTACTGCGGTGAATATTTCACGCTACTAATAATAATACTTCAGCGAAGGTTCACATATTTTTTGAAATTAGCAGTTTTAAATAACATCCGGGTTTAAATCAATATAAAGAGATCACATTTGGTACTCGCCCTTATCAATAACAATGTGAGAAGCATTTCATGTTCCAGATATGTGGAGTACGAGTTTGAAATGGTTTCATTTTCATGTTGATGTATTTGTTTGGAAACATATTGTGTTCTGCTTTTAGATCCGGAGTTCAACGGGCTCGGGGAACTGCCAGCTCTGCCATGTGAGCCATGAACTTCATGTTATTATGTTACAATGTGGTGTTAGACCTGCTGCAGGTTAAACTGCTAACTGTGGATAGCAGTAACAGCTACACGTCTTCATACAGATGTTGACCTACATTTATATTATGTGACTAAGTCCTTTTGCTGAAGGGATAATATTGAGTAAGCCATTTTTTACAATTTCACATTGATAAACCCAAACATGTTGTTATCCACAGTTTGTGACTTTGAGCTGAGCGGTCCGGAGGGCTATGTGGAATCGACCCAGATAGCCGGGGAGAGCCGGGCGCTGCCGACTGAGGCTGTGGACTGCAGGTGGTACATC
The DNA here is from genome assembly GCA_032191485.1 of Leptoclinus maculatus. Classification (NCBI taxonomy): domain Eukaryota; kingdom Metazoa; phylum Chordata; class Actinopteri; order Perciformes; family Stichaeidae; genus Leptoclinus; species Leptoclinus maculatus. The sequence continues at coordinate 10,288 of JAVDOI010000364.1, forward strand.
AAGGCTCCACCGAGATCAAGGGTCTGTATATGTATATATATATATATATATAACTGTGGTGGGTGTTGCTATGTGGTGGTGGTGTGACATGTACATGTTTGTTGTGGTTTACACGATTTTCTAAATTTGACTTTAAGTGGTTGGACAAGGGGAGGTTGGACCAAAAGCACTTCCAACACGTTCATTTCAAAGAATTCAAACAAGTAATCAAATGACATTTTGTCCTTCTCACAACAACTAAATGTTCCCAATTTCCAGCCTCTCATGAGTCCATGAGTAGTTACAACACATTCCCTGTATGATATATGATGTATGATATATGATGTATGATGTACTTAAAATGTCTCGATCTTCTGCTCAAATGTTGCTAAAATGATATCATATGAACAAAAGCCATAAAATGAATGAGGGATAATGTTGGTGTCACTGTGTTAACAGGTGAGTATAGGTGAACTGACCCTTCGTTAAGTCCCGCCCCTCAAACACAGACTGGCCAATCATAGCATAGCATCGGCCAGTATAAGTACAAGGCTAGTATAGTGGATTTAAAGTTGGTCAAGTTAGTCAAACATTGATCCTTGAAGGAAGATAACTTTTAGCACATCATTAACTAGCGTTAGCACGTCTATTCTAGGCTAGCTACTGAAGGTATGCTGAATGTCGACACTTATAATGATTGTAACAGTAAATAAAGACCTACCAGGCTTTACAGGGACTTCTTTTCTTTGTCTTCTGTCTCGATTGCCACGTGATGTTTTGGTTCACTTTTACACTGTAATCTGTAGGATTTAGCTTCTATTTGTATCTATTTATCCTGTTTTTGCTGATGAATCAGTTTGACATCCTGGATCATGGATCTTTAAAACGCATATTGTAGATCCTTCTGTCAGCTTCTCTCAGAAATCCCTTTTTTTTATTTGACAGTTAGTAACAGTGTGGGCTCCATGGTAGCTCTGACAGGTTGATGACTGTAGCAGCGGGGGGCGGGGCTTAGCGGAAGGTGAATTGGCTGTTGTAAAAAATGTGGAATACTTCTTTGAAAAGCCGTCTGCCTTTTACCCACAGATCTACATGCGCTTTCTGGAGTATGAGATGCACAACTCGAATGAGTGCAAACGGAACTTCGTTGCCATCTACGACGGCAGCAGCTCGGTTGAGCACCTGAAGAATAAGTTCTGCTCCACGGTGGCCAACGATGTCATGCTGGTCTCCTCTGTGGGCGTGGTGAGAATGTGGGCGGATGAAGGAAGCAGGAAGAGCAAATTCAGGATCCTCTTTACAACTTTCCATGAGCGTGAGTACATCTCCATTTATCTGAGGCGCACACCATCCATATGTGAGAGTAGAAGTCCCAACAATGAAATGATATAGCTTCTCCAGTGGCATTCTGCTTACTTCTCTATATTATCGTTGTCTTCAACATTAAAAATGTCACTAAAAACATTCTTGAAACAGGTTGTTTAGAAGGTGTATTAGTCCAAATCCAAAAGAAGCACCATACCTTCACGGGGCATGGCTCGCGATTTACGTGCTCACTTTAAAAGCAAATGATGAAAGACTGTTAGTTGTGTTGATATAATAATGTCCACAGTGACAGAGTCGTAAACAGCAATGTACACTTCTGCACAAGGATGAAATACTACATAATATTACATTACACAAGCAAATTGAGCCACTGAATATCACCTAATGAATGCCTATAACTCTGCTGTGTATAGCTGCATGACTCTTGCCTTTCCTCTTTCAGCTCCCTGTGAACAGGAAACTTTCTTTTGCCACAGCAACATGTGCATCAACCACACCCTGGTCTGCAACGGTATCCAGAACTGTGTTTACCCGTGGGACGAGAATCACTGCAAAGGTACCCCGACACGGAGGCTGAGGAAGCTGCCATACTGCGGCTGAACACACACGTTATTCCTCTCTCTGTTATCTCCCTAACTAGAGAAAAGGAAAGCCAGTATCCTGGACACGCTGGATAACACCAACATCACTATCATTGTAGTGACCTGTGGCCTGGTTGTCATCCTGCTCATCATCTCTGTCATCATCCAGGTCAAACAGCCGCGCAAGAAATACATCATCCGCAGGTGAGATTTCATTCAGATTTTTAAAGAAATATGTAATCAACTAATATGTTATAATGTATTATATTAAGTTAAGCAACACAGCAGTATATAAAGATAAACACATAAATGCATCAATAATAATAATCCAATAATATCATGTATATTATTCTGAGCCATTCTGCGTAAAGAGTACTTTTACTTTTAGCATATTTCTATACTTTTACTTAACTCAAATTTGAATGCAGGTCTTTTATTTTTAACAGTATTTATACATTATAGTATTACTACTTTGACTTATCTAAGAGATCTGATTACTTCTTCCCCCACTGCTAACACGTGTAGAGTGAAAGGCGTCGCTTGTAGGGGCAATCCCTCTGTAAGTTCTCTTTAGTTCTTAGCTTCATCTCATTGGTTTTTCCACTGTCCAAAAACATCTTTGATAACTTGCAGACAAAAGCTTGACCTCAACCTTCTGGTGCCACCGTAACCATTGTATTTGGGTAAAACAATAAGTAAAGGGCCAATCTATTTTGTTCTTATTGTGCACTTTCAATTGTGCATCATACCTGTGTGTGTGTGTGTGTGTGTGTGTGTGTGTGTGTGTGTGTCTTCTTTTCCACAGAGATGACTTTGACCCGGCCCTCCTCCACCCTGGCTTTGAGCCCCCTCACTACGAGCTCTGCACTATGCGCCGCGCCCCGTCCGGCGACCTGACCGACGCCGCCATGGCTGAGGACTACGAGAAGCTCCACAAGCTCCGCCGCTCCTCCTCCAAGTGCATCCGCGACCACCACTGCGGCTCCTTTCCAGGAAGCGTGCACGGAAGCGTCCACGGCAGCCGCAGCAACCTGAGCGTGAGGGACGCCACCATCGCGGCCGACGGGGGGGCTCTCTCGCCGCCACAGCCGCCGCCGATGGTGGGCCAGCAGTCACCGCGCCTCTCCCACCACACCACGCCGATGGGACGAAGGAGCATCCTGGTGATGAAGCACAGCTATTCTCAGGACGGGGCGGAGGGGTACAGGGCTGAGGAGGAGGAGGAGGATTCATTGGTGGATGATGGTCCCACCACCAGCCAGCACCACATGCACCACCATCACATCCACAGAGGCGCGTCAGGGCTGGACCACGCTGTCCACCGTACTCTGTCCAACGACTTCTAATAGAAGGCGACACATTAAGATATCGGGGTGAAAGGAGGTCATCACCTTGATTCTTTGTCTGGGGATGTGACAACCCTGACTTTTTTTGTTTTAATAGATTTCAGTTTGACTTATGAATTAGTGTTGATCTTTACAGCTCTTGTTCGTGTTTTCACTAGTATTTATAATAAAATATCTCTCCGCCGAAGAGTTTTGGTGCAACTGTTGTAAGTTTTGAATATTACTTTTCTTTGATGTGGGAGTGTCAGGATTCGACAGGATTTATAACCACACACGCTGAGATAATTAAATTCCCACACATTTTAAAGCATCACAGACCCTTTTGTGCCCCTTGTTTATATTTAAGATTATTTGTATGAATGATGTGTTGTAGTGTTTTCTATCTGTGTGGACATCATGGCACCACCAAAGCAAGAACAATGTTGCAACTCTTAGGCCATTCCAGGTTGTTGTGTTGAGCATAGGTCCAGAATCAAATAAGAATAGATATTATCAAGGACGGGATCTGTTCATCGGCCTGAAGTCAGCACACACAGAAACATGCTAAATACTGTTGGCTTAAAACTTAAATTGTATGTTGCTGTGTAAATGGATATATTATCTAATCGTTTGTTTTTCCTTGTTTGGGTGGATTTATTGATGTTTATTTATGTGTTTTCAATTAGATTTGTCCCGTTTTGTTCTGGGTGATTTTTCATCTGTTGCTGTCTCGGTTTAATTTTTTCATTAAAAATATTTGTTTCCCTTTAATCTGCATGGCACCATGGCATTGTCATTCAATGTGTGTGTGTGTGTGTGTGTGTGTGTGTGTGTGTGTGTGTGTGTGTGTGTGTGTGTGTGTGTGTGTGTGTGTGTGTGTGTGTGTGTGTGTGTGTGTGTGTGTGTGTGTGTGTGTGTGTGTGTGTGTGTGTGTGTGTGTGTGTGTGTGTGTGTGTGTGTGTGTGTGTGTGTGTGTGTCACCTCGTTTTAAATGATTTGCACTTACGGCACTGACCAGGGAACGAAGGCAGAGAGGAACCTTCGTTCGCTGAGCTTTTCCATCCTGTCGGATGAGAAAGAGCGCTGCACAGATTAGAAAGCACGAATAACAGGACCATTGCTTTTCTTCAGTGGTTCATTCTTTTGTTAATACTCTTTGTTTGCGCGTTTGGCTTTGCAGAATGAGCAGGTGTGGACTGAATGATACAGATTTCATTCATGACATTTACATTGGGCCGTTAAACTACAGCCGAGTCCCTGATGTCATTGGTGCAGTTCAAGTTCAGATAAAGTTCGCGAACGTTACGTATTTATAACGTGTACCGTTTCCGTTAAGCTGGCAACATGTCACAAGAGGGTCTTTTTCCGGACTCTGCGGCGGCGGGACAATTAAAGAGCGACGTCAAGGAGGGAAGGAGCCGGGTGAGTCGCGTGGGTGTCGTTGTCACGGGCGTGTTGGGAGGCTCGCTGGTCGCCCTGTACGCGGTGGCTGCTCCGTTTCTCGCTCCTGCTCTGAGGAAAGTCTGCCTCCCGTTCGTCCCAGCGACCACGGCTCAGGTGGAGAACGTCCTCGGCAGCCTGCGAGCCAGATCAGGGACCCTGGTGGACATTGGCAGTGGAGATGGAAGGATAGTGAGTGCTGTGTTGTCTTTACCCTGTGGAGCCCAAACAAAAGAAACCATAACAAGATAAGCAGAACGGAAGTAACACAATGGTGTTGAACGCGCTCGATACGCTGACTACATGTCCCAGAAATACTCACTGTAGAGTAGAATGAGGTGTAAATCATAGATACAAGGGAAATGTGACATGTCACCACAGGGACATTGAGATTTAGTCAGTGTAATGTGCCATAAACACCATTGTTTATTTATATTGAAGGAGTAGGAGAGACTTAACTGAATAGCCTCACTGTGATGTTATGCTCTCAAAATGAATACCAGACTTGCTCTGCTAACAGTCTGCTGCACATTGTTGATACCATGTTGCTGATCCGTTGAATTTCCCTTCGTCCTCCCTCCTCCTCGCAGGTGATCGCAGCGGCCAAGCATGGGTTTCAAGCCTCAGGCTTTGAGCTGAACCCCTGGCTGGTGTGGTATTCTCGCTACAAGGCCATGAGGGAGGGAGTCCACCGCTCCACCTCCTTCCACATCTCGGACTTGTGGAAGGTCAGTGATACCTGATTCACATAGGAATTAGAAGTGGGGAATGCATTTATTTGATCATAGCAGTTGATGTTTTTGTTATTGTTCTTTTCACTATGTCTCTCTGAATGTTTCTGATTCTTTTGCTAGGTCAGTTTTGCTCAGTATTCCAATGTTGTCATATTTGGAGTCCCTCAAATGGTGAGTTATTTAAAAAAAAATCTTGCCACGTACGTTTTTAGAATCCCAAAGTATTACTCTCGGTGTCCTGATTCTTGCTCTCCTTATCTGCAGATGGACCAGCTGGAGCTGAAGCTGGCAAGCGAGTTACCGAGCACAGCCAAAGTGGTGGCCTGTCGTTTCCCCTTCCCTACTTGGGTCCCTGAACACACCGCCGGGGAGGGCATAGACACTGTGTGGGTGTATGACGCCAAGACATTTAAATCACACCTGCAACATAGAATGGCAACACCAGATTCACACACATGAATGCACTCATGTTAAGTCAGTAGTCTCCAGTCATCACAGGGTCATCAGCCCCATCATACCTGCGTACTCATGCCTAAAGCGGGGGAATGATCAGTCCGGCATTTCATGTTTGGTACATGTTTGAGGCTCAAAACCAGACCAGGAATAAACGGGAACACGAATGGTTGAGTTAATGATTTGAGAAAGTAGAAATAAATGGTATGTTCCATGATAGATGGCATGATTGATTATTAATAGAAAGTTGAATTGTTTATTATTTCCAGAAAGACAAAAGTTTTCCAAATGGCCGGCAAATGTAGCAGGTCTGTCTGACAGAAGATTGCCAACCACATTATGTTGTACAGCCTCTAAACAGAAACCTCCTGCACTGTGTCCTGTTCCTGTTTCTATTGTATTTATTAATAAAGGTGTGTTGCACTTGGCTGCCACCTAGTGGTGGAAACCCCGCACACACTAGTTGTGGCTTCGAGTATGTCCTGACCGCTAGCTGATGCACTGTGAGGGGGGACAGGTTTTATTATGAAACGTATGGTCCCGCCAAAGATAGTCAGCGCTTGAGCTAAACGCCTCCTTGAAATGTTTACACGTAGATGTTTACCAGTCCTCGCTTTCACACGGACTGACTGTGGAGCAGGGCCGCCCCATTAGCCGAGATGGACACCGCTGAGGAAGGTAGCTAATGTTACAACTGGATCAACTTGTCCGTGTTAACTAACAACTCCGACACACACGACGCCTTCATCACACGCTAACTCTTTATGACGTGCTGCCAGTGGTAACGACCCGGTTCAGAATGTTATCACACTTCGACAAAGTTTCACTTTTTTTTTTATTAAAGAAACCGCTAAGCTAGCCAATTAGCTGGCTAGCTAGCTAACGCTAGCATTAGCTGCACCCGTTAAGTGAAGAGGTAAACAGTCAGCAGCACTAGCTTTCTGTTTGCTTTAAATAAACAACACATCTACCACGAGTGGGATGTGCTGGTTCACATCCTAGAAGACATTCCTAACAAGCTAGTTTATTATCTAACGCTAGATTACGTTTAATAATAAGCTCAATAAGTGTGACGCTACCGTTATAATATTACGTAAGTTAACTCACGGTATGATCATTTATCTTAGCTAACGTAACGGTGACACATCCCCCTGTCAGTCCACGAATCTGGTTCTACAACGTAGCACTGACTTATACATATACAAATATGAAATATCGTTAATATCCTCAAGTCTCTATGCTTGGACTCATTTAGATAACTACTGGACAGCACGTGCGGGCATGTCGCTTGGTGTTCTGTGTCCAGGTGTGCATTGTGAAGTAGCGTGACGTCACTTGTTCCTATTTTGAATGCAGCTAAATGTTTCTATATGAAGCCAGTCGAGTGTACTCTATCCTCACTGACGGTGTGCCCTTGCACCCTGGGCTAATTATAGTGGTTTTACTTTGGTCATCGAGGATCAAGGATTACAGTTTGCACCACGAATAGGACCTGTACCGTACTGTTCACTGTTCACACCAACTTTAAATCATGAAACTTTCACATGCTCCAAAAAAAGCTTGCATGCATTTTTCATTACATCAAAGGTGTGTCATGAATCAAGGTAAATTAGTGATCTGCGAAAAGGGGAATTTGTAGAAATCAAGTCATGTTCTATTGTGCAGGGGACATCTGCCGCGTGTGCCGGTCGGAGGGCTCCCACGACAAGCCGCTCTACCACCCCTGTGTCTGCACCGGCAGCATCAAGTTCATCCACCAGGAATGGTGTGTTCATTATTTCCTCTCTCCTTTCCTTTCATTGTGTCTACGAGGTTAAAGGCAGGTTGCTGTCGGTCTACGTTGTCAATCTGTTTGCGTTCACAGATGTTGCTGAAGTTTATTCCAACGCGGCATTAAATACTTATCTCGGGTAGCTTAGAATTAGTTACACATCTGACAAACAACATTAACGAGCAGACATAATGAAAGTATTTTACGTTTCAGCTGTGAAGAATCATGGTAAACTCACCACGGTGTCCTTTTTGTTTTCACAGCTTACTGCAGTGGTTGAAACACAGCAGGAAAGAATACTGTGAATTATGCAAACACAGGTTTGCATTTACACCAAGTAAGTTGTGTGTTTGTCAGTACAATGGATCAGTACAGTCAAATGCATTTGTTGTTGGCTCCTCTAAACTACCCGTTCGTCGCCGCTGTTCCCCAGTCTACTCTCCAGACATGCCCTCCCGCTTGCCTGTGCAGGACATCTTTGCAGGGCTGGTCACCAGTATTGGAACAGCGATCAGATACTGGTTCCACTACACGCTGGTGGCCTTCGCCTGGCTGGGCGTGGTGCCTCTCACCGCATGTAAGTCACTGTAAATGAAAGGAGAATTGGTCAGATTTGCATACTGTTTTTAGCGTAACGTCTAACAAAGAGTTGACAAGAAAATGAACGTTAAGTGTAATACAATTCAAATAAGGTTTAAGAATTTGCAGCTTAGTTTTTAGTTTGTTTCACACCAGTTGTCGCTGTTCAGAAATGATTCTCAGATAGTTTTTTTGTTTCCTTTTCTAACAGGTCGTATCTACAAGTGTTTATTCACCGGCTCTGTGAGCTCTCTCCTCACCCTGCCATTAGATATGCTTTCCACGTAAGTCTGACCTCCTGTCTGGTCTGTCTCTCACACTGTGTCCTCTTTATTGCAGCTGTATGTGTTCTCCATATTTTGTAGACCGGAGTCCCATGAAGACTGAATGTTCTGATCTTATCTGTGATCCAAGTGATCCGGTTATTCACAGAAGCTCCTTCCATCTTTTCTTTCCCTTTCGTCCAGCTCTCTGCAGTGACATAGTGTGTGATCTTGCCGCGATAAACCTGATAACAACGTCGTGCTGCGTCTTTTCTTCCTCGCAGGCAAAACCTGCTCGCCGACTGCCTCCAGGGCTGTTTTGTGGTCACTTGCACGCTGTGCGCCTTCATCAGCCTGGTGTGGCTCAGAGAGCAGATTGTCCACGGTGGCGCCCCCCAGTGGTTAGAGCAGAATCAGCCCCCTCCGGTTCCCAACCAGCCCAATGGTCCAGCAGCGGCCAACGAGGTGAGATCAGTGAGACGTCTCCAACTGACGGCTTCATATCTTTAAATGATGAGCCAGTGGAGTTTGCGATTATTTAAGGAATTTATTCTTAGTTTGATTTGGTTTAAAATGAGCTGTTTTGATGAATTTCTTTCAAATTTCAAGAGCAAACGGATCAGATTTCTTCTTGTGAATGCGATATCTCAAGAACACCTTCAGGGAATTCCTTCAAATTAGGAACAAACGTCAACCTGGACTCAAGGATGAACTGATGTCAATTTGTTTTGACCTCGCAAAACACGCTTCTGGCCATAACTCAATAACTGATATGCTTATCAAGACATTTTCACACAAGTGTCTAAGAGGATAACATGATGAATTGGGGACATTTTGGAAAGACTTCCCCTCCAGGACATCTTTTAGAGAATGGGCTCGTCTTTACACACAAGCAGTTGTGTAAAAGAGCTGCTTGGCAGATTATGCCAATCCTCTGCTGCTGTTCTTGGTAACGAGTTCAGGGCTGTAGGTAAGGAACTGTAATATGTCACAATTGTACAGGTTCCAGGAGGCAACGTCGGCGTCAACGCCCAGGCTGCTGCGGACGCCGCAGAGGCCCCGCAACCTGCAAACGCTGGCCCAGAGGGACAGGCGCCCGCCAACCCGCATGAAGCCGGCAACCACGGGGACGAGGCTGAACTCCAGGACGAAGACGACGACGGGGAGGAAGACGAGGAGGACGACGAGGAGGGACGGGAAGAGGATGCTGCCGAAGCCAATAATGGAGGACAAGGTCAGTGTAAACAGTGGGATACACTTTA